>JAOEGS010014480.1:45207-61666 GCA_025447755.1 Corythornis vintsioides
CCCCTGCTCTGGCAGGGGGGTTGCACTAGATGAGCTTCTAGCTCCCTTCCAACCCCTCACACTCTGTGATGCTGTGATCCCTATCTTCAAGCTCAGGAGGCTGCACAGCATGGGAGCAGTTGGTCTGTCCATTAAATCTTATGATGCCAGTCAAATACAATTAGTAATATTTTAATAGTACTTTGAATTATTCCTTTGAAGGCATTTCTTGCATGTATGTGTTTAGAGTCTCTGGGCCACAATTAAACCACTTCAAAGGTGAGCTGTCATCCTTTCACTGATCAATATGTTTTCTTCTCTTTAGTGACATTATTATTAAGACAGATATTGCTCAAATTCAGTTAGAAAGAGTTCTATTCTCCATATGCTGCTGGCTTAATCTGGAAATGGAGTTTGCATGAACTGTCATTAGCTATAGCCTAACGAGTCTGCTTAATACTTCTACCAGGAGACACATATGTTATGAACAGCTGCCTCCCTTTAATCTCTTTTAAAGTTTTACTGTCTCTCTTCTCATTGTGTGTGTTTTGGGTGGGGTTTTAAAATATTTTCCTTGTTTTTTCCGTTTGGAAAATGTGATATCAAAACCATGGGAGTTGATGACCTTAAAGGTCTTTTCCAGGCTTAGGAACATTATGATTTTGTGTGATTCTGTCATTTCAGTAAGAAATAAAAGCAGAATCATGAGGTAGAAGAGAATCACTATTGTAAGAGATGAGATCTTTTGGAATCTGACCTATTTCAGCTCTTTATTCCAATTTACAGAGTGTAAATTTTCAGTCAATGGAGAGTACTGCTATAACAGTCTATTAACATGAGTATGGACATCATAATTAATGTGATATTAGACTGGTACATAAGACAGGACATACAGAGAGAGTTGCACTGGGAGCTCTTGTCCTAGATAAAGGGCACAAGAATCCAGGTCTTTCAGTGTTGTGAAAAGGAGTGAGGTCATTGTATTTCAGAATAATTATTAAAAAAATCAAATAGTAGTGTCTCTGCTGACTAGCAGAACTAGACAAAATTAATTTAAAATTCTTTTCTTAATTAATCTTACCCATTACAGCTCACCTGAATATTACCACGACCATATAAAATTCCTACATACCTGCCATGTTTTCTTGCATATTTCGTACTAAGCATAGTTGAATGAATAGTCCTTCAAGCTGGGACCTCTTTAGAATTAAAACTTCAGGAATTATCATAGTAAAATCAAGAAAAGTCAATTTTACACTTCACAGATGTGGTTGGCAGTGGTTGTAGTGCAGTAGAACAGTCACAAATGCAACACAGAAATTTCTTTTGCGGGTTTGGGGTTTTTTTTCCCCTTTAAAAAATCCTCTCAACTTCCCTAGGGATATGAAGTTGTATATTACTCCTCCAAAATATCCTTGCCTTTTCAAATTGTCAGCATTTCTTTTCTGCAGCCAGTGCTCTGTGGGCCACTAAAGAGCTATGGATGAGGGGTCTGACATAGTTTATAAGATAATTTTCAATATCACAACCAATAGAAGAGATAAATCACAAAGGGAAAAGCTAGGCAAAGTACTCCAGTGACATTTCTCATCTGTGCTGAGATCCCTTTCATACTGTAAAATAGAATTACAGGATCATACTGCTACTTCATGTTCTTATGGCAAACATACAGTAAGAAAGCTAAAATTATAAAGTTCTGAGCGTGGAAAAAAAAACCCCAAATCACCAAATGCTGTTTCTTGCAAAGTCAAACTGATGCAGCTTTGATGCAACTCAATAAAAACATGTAAATAGCCCAAAAATTCAGGAGATAGAGCTTCCCAGCCTGTTTTCAGCTAACAGAGGGGATGTCTAAGGTACAAGGACAGCCCAGATCTCCAATGCCTTGAACACTCTTGAGCCATGAAAACAACCCACACAGTTGTAAACTGGGACACTGCACAGGAACAACACCCCACACAAAGAAAAAATTAATAAAATGAGTGCTAATTCCACTCCAGCCTGCAGAAATTAAAGAAGAAAAAGCTATAATAAAAAAAAATGCAATCCTGCTGGCATCATCAAGGCACATTATTGAGAAGTTCAGTGATATATTACTTATCTATTAGCTACCCAACGTGTGTGATGCATTTTAATGATGAAGATAATGTGCTTTCAATTGAGCATTTATAATGTAAAAAGGTAAGAATTGCTTCAGCAAGCATTTACTGATAGCCTAGAAGTAACTCAGTCACATTATGATACAATAATCTAATTTTCCATTTTCTTTGCTCCATTTTTCACTGACTTCAGGTAACTAGAAGAGAGAGCTGGTTCTGCCTGGTTTTACACAAGTGTCTTGTCTCACCACAGTGCTTTCCAAATTAAACACTCTTTCTGATTGGGATCAACTCCTAGTGATGAGCATACTTAGAACTATTATCATTTTGCTAGGGTTTTTTCCCTATTTTAGCATACTAATAATAATCTTCACCTTTGTCTCAAAATGTAGTTGCTGTCACATTATTTTCTAAATTACTTACATTAAAAAAAAGATTAAACCTTAAATTAAATTCAGAATTACATTCTGTTCATTAGTTATAAGAAAGTGCACAATTATGTCAAAATTTGCAATTATTCTGTCATTAAAGGTCACTTGTTTAGAGCTTTTTTTGTTACTAACCCCATCTTTGTTACCCTGGTAGGCAGACACTACTTTTCCTAAAACAAAGGATCAGCCCTTGCCCAATGTTCTAAACCAGTTTCTTATTTGCCCTGAGAGTTTATTTTCTCCATTTCCATTTTTATTGCTTTATTATTTATTGTTTCTACACAAATTATTATTCTCAGTTAGCATCTGTTCATGCATTATGTTCCATTGCCATCTTTCAACCATCTTATCTAAATACATCTAAAGAAACAAAGGGTCAGTAAAGAGGTCTTAACAATAAGCAAATTCAGGGACAGAAAATGGACTTTTAGACCATTATCTGAACAGTTTGAATGAGAAAAGTATGAAATTACATTTTACTTAATGGCTAGTTTGGCTTCCCTGGAAGCCAGAGTCATGAGAGCAAAGATAATAATACTGTACTACTTACAATTTTATTTAATTCCCCCTTTCTTCCTGAACAGATTATGTATTCAGCACCATCATTTCCACTAAAAACCGAAGGAAATAAGTAGTATGCAAACATTTCTGAAAGACTTAGCAACTGTTAAAGTTGTGAAAGTATTAAAAAAGAATAATATTTTATGGATATTAATGGATAAAATCAATCTCATGGTACTAATAACTATTGTAAAGTCATAGTTCATTATCCCCAGTTATAAACAAAAGGAAATTCAGACCATGCCAAAACTGTCTAAAATTTACAAAGAAACCCAAACAAACAACCCCTAAAAAGTACTAATTTTATTACTCTATTGACATATTCTATTATCTTTCTAAACTCCACCAAAGAAATGTCAGATGGAGGAAACACATTTGAGATAACACTAAAGAGAGAATGTTCTGAAGTTTGCCTTTATATATTAATGTAATAAGTATAGCTGGGAAACTTCTGTAGTAAAATAATTCCTGCATCAATCTAAGCAACAACTGAATATGTTTGGATCTTTGCTAATACTGAAGCATAGCCAGTTAAGTTATATTTTTGCCTCCATTTCTAAGTGATATTATATATATTTTCTGATATTTCAGATAATATTCTACACTAATAAATATGAGTTTATCACTTTAATTTGATTAAAAGATAATACAGTGAAATATCTGCCTAGCAGTGTCTAATCCAATATTAATTTAATAATAATATCAAGCTGCATCTAACCTAAAAATAATCTAATTCTATTGAAAATCCACAAGTTCCATGTTTTGTCAATTTGGATATAGTGCTTTATGTTAAGCCTCCATCTCTGGCAATATAGAAAGTAACTTTCTACACTGAATCTATTAAGGGAAATTGCTTAAATGTTTATTAACACATATATCACTGACACACCATGTCTTTTCATATCACTTTTTTGTTTTAGTTAAGTAGTTTTCATTAAATAGGAAGTGAGTAAAGTTAAGTGTACACCTAACTAAAAAAACTAAATTCAGATGTGAAAATATTTAGCTGGTAAAAAAAGATATATGCACGGGATATTAAAGATGGGTATCAAATAAAATGACTAATGTGGTTTTAATATATATATATATGTGATCAAATAGATTTTTACTGACCTACACATATGTATGAAACTGGATATACTTAAAATGTAGGTATGTGTATTTATTCAAATTGAAGATTCTAGGTATTTATTAAAAATGAAGGGTCTAGATATGAATGAATTTAGATATTACAAGAAATTACATGCATTTCTATGCTAGAAAAAGTAGCCTAATTACATATACATACAAAGCTAGCATATAAAGGCAATACTACATAATACAAACACTATTAAGTTGCACATAAAATGAATAAAATTCCTATAGACTCATATTATATATATATATATATAAGAAAATTATGTTTCCACATTGTCAACTGCACTGTTTATATGAGTATTTAATGCTGGTTTCTTATGTTATCACTGTACACCATTTAATAATCAATCTGTAACTACAGAATAATGCCAATTAAAAAATTGGGAGCTTCACCATCTTGTTTTGCATTGTTTTCAGTGGAATTATTCTGGCTTTACACGGTATAACAACATGGCTTAGTGCCTACCTGCCTCTTTTGTTCCACTTCTTCATGGCCCTTTGTTAATATTAAACGAGTTTTTCCTCCACACCTCGTAACTTCTCCCCTAAAGATTCTTTCTTGTCCAAAATAAAGCTTTAATTTTTCTTAGGATAAGAAAATACATCTACGGAACAGAGGTCATTTCATGAATTTTCTCAGGAAAAAAAAGAAGAAGATACTAAACAATTCCTTTTTCCTTTCCATTGCAACAAGACAAACCAAATAATGGATATTTTCTTTGAGGTGAAATGGCGGGATAAGCTCTCGTTGTTCATGTAGCTACAATTTATTTCTAATTGATACCACAATTTCAACCATAAATTCAACATACCATCAGGACAGTTCAATTTCTCTGTTTTGCTCATGGTTTGTAAGAAAAAACCCTAAACAATCCTGCATCTATAAACACTAAAACAACTCCAAGTGGGAAGCCACAGCAGAACTAAGCAAGAAAGGAGCACTCCTGGAAGAACACAAGTGCCCTCAACCCTCTCCATCTTTTCTTTGGCAAAGAAAAGCTCCTCTTGGGGTTGGAGCCAGAGCTGCCAAAAGAAAACACTTTCTCATTTTCAGATGTGCACAATTGCAGTTAGATTGACTGTTAAACACACTTCAGCATAGATGCCTCTGTTGGACAAGTGCACAGAACTCCTAATTAAGGGGTTTCATTTTTGCCACAAAAGGAGCTAGATTGTAATGGCATCTTTTGTCCCGTGCCTAATGAAGGGTGAGATATTGTTTAAATCATTAGGAACAACGCTGGAAAAGAATGCAAGTAATTAGCATAGCTTGACACCCAGAGCAACACCAGTTGCTGCTGTTAGCATCTACAATGTGGGGATTGAAAATCACAAGAAAGAAAACGTTACTTCAAGAGGTTTTTCTTTTCTTTTTTTGTTCAAGATACAATTAGCCACTCGTTTTTGAATGTATCAAGTAGACCATTGGCTGCTGCATGCTCATACATTCAGATTTTGGGTAGCCAATCTAGCAAACCCCATGCATGTTAAAAACCAGCAGCAGCAATATACCAAGCAACAAGGTGGTTTTTCAGGTGAGGATTTTCTGATCCACTCCAACACTGAATTTGCCAAGAAAGTGTTAATTTACATTATCTGTAAATTAACAAAGACGACCAGCAACTTGGTGCCTAAGATTTCCATCAGCAGCATTAGCAGTGACTCAAGAGTATCACCATTTATGAAATAGGAGACCTGAACGTGAAAATGGATCTGAAATTGTTGCCTCCCAATGTCCAAACACTGATGTGAACATATGTCATTCCTTTATATCATCCCTTTAGTCCCAAAAATCTCATTTTCAGAGTTTGATATCGAAACCAGCGCAGATTTCTGAGGTGGAAGAGACAATGAGGGAAGAGAGACATAGTTTTCAATTCTTAAGAACAGAGAATGGATGCTGGATTGGGATGAAAAACATCTAACCTGCTGTTCCTGGGCTCAGAGCATAAACTTGTCATAACTGCTGGCACAGCTGGCATGACTGATGTCATCACTGGCATGGGCAAAGTGAAACAGGCTGCCTCATGACAAAGGAGCTTGGAACAGGACTTCATGTAGGTTCACAGCATGTGAGGGGTTGGAAGGGACCTAGAAGATCATCTAGTCCAACCCCCCCATCTAGTCCAACCCCCCGTTAATAATTCTCTGATTACTTTTCAGTAATTTAAGTACAAAGAAAATCCACATCTTAAAAAAACAAAGTATACAGATATTATAAACAATGATAAGAACTGCAATTACAAGGAGTTATTTGACCCAGCCCTATGCTGACCATGAAATCAGGACTTCAAATTACTCTTTGTGGTGTCTGGCAGAAAATACTTGATTTGGCTTAACTGAGTTAGCTAAATTGTGTACCATCTAACACCAATGTTTACCTGGCTGAGACACTCATTCAGAGTTTGCTTAGGTATCTTGGCACAGAAAAGACAGAAATTACAGAAAAATAACCCAAGTTATTTTGTCTACCTGCAATATGAAGTCAAAGATCTCAGGAGAAGTTACATGCCTTTTAAAGTCTTGTTTCAAGACTTGACACGCCTAAGTACACCCACGATAAGAAATGTTTAATATTTAGTGGCATCCTCAAAAATATACTTACTCTGTATTTAAATCTCAGGGCATTTCACATTCAGCAGTACATACCTACTCACAAAATTGATAAATAATATAACTGCTAAGTTATTGGTTGCTTACTAAATAGTAGCACCTGTTAAGGATATAAACCCCTTGGCTTATTGAAAATTACTGTAAGTCCAAGAATTCTCTATTCACATTTATAGTCCATACCCCATTTTATCAATTAACCTACTAAAATAGCAAACAAGTTTAGAAAAAAAAAAAAAAAAGCGCAAAAATAACAACTCCTTAGAAAAGACAAAATCTTTTTAGAGAGAAAAGGAAGCTAAGAGGTCCAAGTAGTGTCTTTCATGATGTTAAAATCATCATAGAACATGATGTGCATGATGCATAGACACACAAAACCCCCAAAGCAGTGCATGCAGGTTTCACCTGCACTCACACAGTTATCCCAAACGTCTGCAGCCACACTTTTTTATCTGAAGGTATTTAAGAAAACCCTTCCAATTAGTTAATCTTATTAATTCCCTTTCTTTTTCCACCTCTGAAATTCTGAGTGAGAAGGCTGACAGGTAAGCTTTGCCCTTTGCACTTGTGCTTTCTTGATTTGCAGTCCATCCACCCCCAGCCATGCGCAGGCACACACAGACTGTGCAATTCCTGTCTCTGTGGGTGCAACAGTACCTAAATTGGCATGAGAAGAACATACCCTTGGGTGCATAGAAGGCCACTCACCATGGCCTCACTGTTCAGCAGGAGTTCTGCCTCTGCCAGCAGCCTGGAGAGCACCCAGAGCACCCTGCCACCTACCCCATGCATGCTACGTGAAACCAGGGTGCTGCCAGAGCCACCCAGCTACCTGCCAGGGGATGTGCCAGGAGCTCACCAAGCCACGGGGATGCCACAAGAAGCTCAGAAACGATTTTGTTTCCAGGACCACGTTGCCTGGTGAGCCCAGGTGAGAGCACAGGAGGAAAGGAGCTGGCATTCAGTTTCCCTGGCTGGATGGGCAGCTGGCATCCCTGAGGCCAGCACAGATACATGCATCGCCTCTCAGCAACGCTGCAAAGGACTTTTTCTAATGAGAGCCATCAGATAAAAAATCATCAGTAGCAGAGTGTAGGCAAAGAATGCCTGACCTTTCAGCCAGTGCCTGTTCTGTGCAGTCAGTACCTTGTCAGCTGCCATGAATAAAGCTGTAGGTAGCTAAGAAAATTCACCCAAACAGCAGTATATGCTGCATATTCCTTATGATAGCTGGAAAGAAATCCAAGTATTAACTGATCCAGATTTCCTTAAGCAAAATCTGACACCTTTTCGCCGCTAACGAGCAAATCCCATCTAGATCATCCCATTAGATGCTGCAACCTGTGCCCAAACGAGGAATTTAGCACTTTGCTCCACAACCAAACGCCGCTGAAAGGACGGTAGCCAGCACTAACCTTTAGCTTGTCGTAACGCTCGCTTAAAGCTGCCACTTGATGGTCACGGTGCCTCCCGACCAGCTTACACAAGGCACAGATTAACTGGTCGTCGGTCACGCAGTACATGTTAACTTTCTCATCCTCGTGCTCCAGGCACATTAATCCTCTGATGTGCGAGTCCGGGATGGGCTCGATGAGTCGGTGCCCGGTGAACGGCTTCTTGTTGGGGTGAGTGGCTTTCAGGCACTCCTCGCAGTAGGACACCTCGCAGGTAACGCAGGTTTTCACCGCCTCCTGGGCAGGGTCCTGCTCGCAGAACTGGCACAGCACCTTCTCGCAGGACGACATGCCGTTGCCGTCGAACGCCCGCTCGCGGCGGGTCTCGCTGGGGGAGTTGGGCCCGCTGACCGAGGCTTTCTGGAAGCGGTCGATGATGTTCTGCAGGGTGACGTTGCGCTTGAGCCCGTCTAGACCCCGCTGGCTGAGGGTGATGACATAGCGGCAGGTGGGGCACTGGAAGGCGCTGATGGACTCCACCGGCTCGTTGGTGGCGCAGTGGGAGATCAGGATGCGGTGCGCGCAGTTGAAGCAGAGGCTGTGAGCGCAAGGCAGCAGCAGCGGGTCTTCAAACAGCTCCAGACAGATAGGGCAGGTCAGTTCCGACTCCAGTGTTTCCATCTTCAGGCAAAGCTTTCCTGTGGCGTCAGCGAAATCCAGGCAAGCTGATCAGCTATCTGGAAACACACGTAAAATTCGATTAGACGAGAGAGAACGCGAGGGGGTCGGCCGTGGGGGGTTGTCAACTTTGGCCACTGCTCCTGGGGCGAGCTGGGCGGGAGGGCAGGCTCAAGTTTGCAACCTGCACAGGCACACATTGAGGTGTTTAAAACTGGACTGCTTCATTTCCCCCCCGCCCCATCTCTCATTTCAGTTTAGAATGCAAAACAAAAGCCCCTTCTTCGTTTCTTCCTCTTTCCCTTTCTCTCTCCGCAACACAGAAAAGCAGCAGATGTTTCTGCATTGTAAAAACCCCCCAAATTATGAGCATCAAACAGCCTATTACAGCAACATCAGATTTCTTCTGCAGATGCTGCTTTTGGCTTCACTCATCTAGTAGCAAAACTTTCCTGAAAACTTCATCTTTCCATAGCATTGTTCAAAGACCAGCCCAACTGACAACCTTATGGTCACTATTACAATTAACAGGTATTTTCTCAGTGAAATTCTCATGTGCTGTTAGAATCATAGCACAGCATTTAGAGTGCATGTCTGTATTACCCTAAATATAGATATTAATACATACAATAAATCGTGTTTGTAGGAAAACATGATTTTACATATGACTACCACGTACTAATACATGTATTTCAATAGTATATGTACTGTATTTAACTTATTATTGTATTTAGCATATGTAACTGTATTTATGTACCTGTACTTATGTGCACGTGTACCAGAGCACATACCAAAAATATATTACATGCATATTTTTAGCAAGTAAATATAGCTACAGGATCACACGGTGCTGTAATTGAAATGCCTGAAGGCAAGTGGGTGAAATAAATGATGAACAGTAGTTAACCTCAAATTTCTGATCCTGACCTCAGGCACAAGAAAAGCCTTTGGAATGCGAGACAGTAATTTGTAGGGAGACAGTGAAACATGGGATTTGCCCAAGAGGAGTTTGTGGGTGTGTGTGCACCCACTTTTGCAGCGATACACCCTACTGCTAAAACTTACTGCTTGCTTTTAGTGGCCTCTAGTCCCCTGAAGGGGATTAGGAATCGATGACTTTTAAATGGAGGGCATTTTCTGGAGAACACAGCAGCACACCCCCCCACCAGAGCTGAACTGAAACTTCATTTTGCTTCCTTTGGCGTTACAGAGAGTGCTTTTCAAAGAGTCGAGCCAGGCAGCTCTCCCTGCCCAAGCTCCCGTCAAGGGCCCGCGGCTGCTGCGAGCAGACGGCTCAGTGAAGCAGAAGCCAAAGCAATGCTCCACACTCGCAGAGCTGCACCTCTTCACAGCACAGCCCGTTTCAGCTTTGTTGCTCAGCACCGAGGACGGCTTCGGACGGCACAGCTGCATCGTCCCCACACTGTAAAGTCATTGTGTGGTTGTGTGAACACCGGCTGACGGGGGAAAAGGAGGGACGGGCAAGAATCGCCCACAAACAAACCTCGGTTCATTAAGGGTGAGGAGCACTCGGGGCTCATTAGCAGCCTTGGGAACCAAGCGTGCTTGAACATTCTGGACTTGACGACAATTAGCGTGGGGAGCAGGGTGGCAGTGACAGGAATGCTACCTATAACCCCAATCTGAACAGCAAAAAAGGAAAGTTCAGTGAACAGAGGCAAGGTTCAGGCTGCCCGTGGGTATTTAGTCCTCTTGGCTCTGTGGGAAGATCAGCAAGGCGGCTGAGAAATCAGGATACTTTTGTCTCTTTGCACCACTGAGGCCTTTCATTCTGCCAAGAAATCCAAGCATTTAAAAAATGCACTGACCCCGTCACCAAACTCGGTCTTCTGCATCTTCCCTGATGCTGATCTTCCCTGAAATTAAATTCAGTTTGCCAAAGATTAATTAATTTATAACTGTCCATCGGTCGCCGTCATCGCAGGGTGCATCTGGTCAAAATTAAATGTCTAGCAATGACATAAACAGCAAAGCAACTCCTCTCCCCTCAGCCACAGCCACACAGCACAGAAGAGATGGAAGCCTTTTCTGCAAATAAAAACCCATTTTTCATCCCTCCTCTTCTCTCTTTGTATCACAGAAGCCCCAGACAATGAAAATTTCATTCGGATTGTTGGAATCTCTTGCACACAACTGTGTGCCTCATCATCCACTTACCCCGCAGGCTGAATGCTGTGCTGGGAAGGGGAGAAGGGGATTTAGGGTTGGCAGGAGCCAATGTTTTCAAAAGGCAAACTGATCATTGCTCATCTATTGGCAGCCCATTGAAAACTTGACAGCATTTCAGGTTTCCTAGGACCACGTTTGGAATATGAGGCTTTATTCCATCATCTCTCTCCTGCACATAATCCCTCCTGCTCCTTCCTGTCTAGTTACATTCATTCTGTTTTCTACTTAAACCACATTTTTTTTTTTTTTATGGTACTCATATAAAAGAGAGGTACAGGCAAACAGCTAAAAGCAACAGAAAACCATTTACATCTTTCCACTGCCTCATGGAAAGGTGTCAGAATGACAATCATGGCTTTACATTAGCACCACCATCTCAACATGATGACTAATTGTGATCTACCTCACCTGAATGAGCAGCAGCTCAGCCCTGACTAACTCTATTTGGTATAAGCAAGGCTGCCAAAATCTGATTTTAGGCTTAAGCATCTTGGAATAAGATCCTATCTTCCAAGGTAATCAAAGCTGAGCACCAAATTATGACATCTCCCTGTTTTCTTTTGAAGTTACCAAGAAGTCAAAATACACTGCATCTGGGACTGAAGAATGGATTCTTTTAAGAGGCACTGAAGAGGGGCTGCATTTTCTGAGCAATCCACTCTTCCATCAACAGCAATTCTACTTTCACTTCTAAAATGGTGCCTGAAGTTCAGCGAGTGTTGCTGATCCACAGAGGGGGGGAAAGGAGAGAAAATTGGGAGTGAAGCTGAGCCCACTAAGAAGGAATGGTGTGGGGAAGATGTTCTAAGAATTCATTTGTATTTCTCATTATCCTACTCCGATTTGATTGGCAATAAACTAATTTTCCCAAGTCAAATCCGTTTTGCCCGTGACAGTAATTGCTGAGTGATTGCTCTCTGTCATTATCTTGACCCATTAGCCTTTTGTGATATTTTCTCTCCCATGTCTAGCTAAGTGATAGAGCAGCTTTGGTGGGCACCTGGCATCCAGACAGGGTCAAGCCACTACAAGTATACAACACCACTTGAAAATTAATGTGTCAAAAAATACAGTATACTGAGGTCACTAGTAAAACTCTACAGAGTTCTCCCCATGCAGAATAACCCCCTGGTTAATGAACAAATGCAGCTGGCAATGTTTTGAGCTTGCCACCTGTTGCCTCCAGCTCCTTTTCTATTCCTTTTGCTCCTACAACTTTCAGAGAAGGTGGGTGAGGGTCAACCAGGAGTGAAAGAGCAGTGGAAGAGAACGTCCTGTCAACCTCTGCTTTCCACTCTAGTAAAGGCAGAGCTCATCACATGAATTAAAGATGTTCCAGTTAACTTTTACATTGCAGTGAACTCAGTGCCACTGAAGAAGGAAACAGCTGTGGGCCATCCTGTAAATGTTAAGCATCTTACTAAGATTCTGGGCAAGAAGAGCTGGACTTGTGCCACATTCCAAAATGCCTTGGTATGTTCTCTCTCTAGAAAAATCACAGTTTGTCCTGTTTCGGTTATTTGGGGCTAAAATACACCCAAGCAGGTCCATACAACTTTTTTTCCTACCAGTGTTTTCCAGCAATTTGATGTGTTAAGGCTACTACAGAACATCTGCTGCAGCAAGGCTCTGGTCCTCCAAACGAGGCGTGTGAGAATATTCATTAATGGACACAAGATCACAGGATAAATTAAAGATCAAACACTTCAGGATTAAATATTTTTGTAGAACACACTTGCCAACTTTTTCAGTTAAAAACCCAAATGTATTAAATGGTCATTCTACTAATATGAAATGAAACTATGTGAAATATGAACATGCTAGGGAGATATTTAAGTAGTGTAAAAGAAACTAATAATCAAAGCTATTTTTTTCCTTTAGAAATGCTTAATTAAAACATCTATAACACTAAAGCCAGCAAGCTGCACACACCCTGAAGCATTCAAACCCTTGTTTCCCCACTGTTTGTAATCAAAGAGGTGCAAAATGAATAAATAAGCAATGTATAGTGCCTAGTGTGGCAGCTCATATGCAAAACCAAATACTCAGAATAAAAGAAAATAACTAGTTCATCCTGTTCCCACATTTGCATTGACAGAAAGATTAGCTGCCTTGTCTAGAAGTAAGTTATGTGCAGTGTTTCCACGAGGTTGAGATAGCTGTTTGCAACATTTAAAGCACATTAATACAGCAAAAGCACATCTGCTATGCTGCTTGTAGGGATGTAAAACTTAAGACAACATCCTTCTCTGTTTGAAATGTATGCTAATGGGAGAATTTCTCTTCCAAAAGCTGAATCTCTGTTATTCAGTGAGACAAGAACATCTCACACAATTAAGGTCTTTGGCACAACATCACATATTCCTCCTCTTGGGAGCTAAAACAAGAACTGAGCCTAAAGAGCTAACAAGCAAGAAACAAAAAGTCATGTCCTATAAATCCCAAAGCAATCAATAAATAGCTGATTTAATCTTATTTATGGTAGCATATTGGATATGTTATTACACACGTGTGAATAAACCTGTATTAATATACATTTGGAATGCTTTTTGACCTTTATTTTTTTTATATTCTTGCAACTCTCATAGCTTTAAATTCTTTAGCTACAAGATTTAATATTTTCTGATAATGCTTCAGGGGAAGGAAAGCAAAAAGATCATTTAATCTTGAGCACATGTGAATCAGCATCGTTCTACAGGCATCAGCAGTGAACTCCCAACACATTTGTGGCTGAAGCTCTGTTTCAAAAACCTCTTCAGCTCAATTCACACTCCTCAGTTGAGAAACTGTTATTTCTGGTGGGGTATATCACAACTTTACAATAACAGACAGTGAGGAATCGGGGTCACAGCTTGGGCTGGATATTGGCAGCATGAGAAACAACGACTGGAGCGACCCCAAAAACTTGCCAAAGGGGACAAATTGCTATAAACCACATTTTTTTTTCCTCTCTCATTTCAAGATAAGAGCTTTCTGGATGATGGATGCTACTCTGGCTTTTGGTATTTACTATAAATTAATTTCACCTTCCTTTTGTTGCACAGGGATTTGTTTGCACAGTGGAGCTGGAAATCTCTCTCACTTCCCCAGCTGGGAATTCCACTTGTGTAATGCCTTAGGCAACATGGTACTGCTCCCTGATCCTTAGCATAGGTGATACAGCAACAGGAATAGCCAGAAATAGTTCAGCACATGGTTCCTAGTCATATGTGTTAACACACACAGATACATCAATTAGCACAGGCTGGGAACACTGGGAGCCTTAAGCTGCTGCTGCAAAAAAAACCCAACACTGAAATGCTCCTTTTAATTTATGCTGGCTGCACTCTCACACTGTACACTGAACTCCTTCAGATAAGTGGTGTATTTCAAAATCAAGATTGTAATCAGGTAATTAGAAGGGGAAATTGGCTGTGAACCGTGGGAGGGTGGAGGATAAGGAACAAATTCTCTCTGTGCTCTGAAGGGAATCTATTTTAGACCTCTGGCAGAAACCTCTGCCACTGGCCCAGGAACACCCAGCACAGGCTTCCTGGGTGCAGGAATAACACACTGGGAACTGGCAGGGCTGTTGCTCCAGCTGGGGAGCAGAGCCCTCACATGGCCCCTCCTCAGATCCCAAGGCCTCCTCCAAGGAGACTGGTCTCTGCATGGTCCCTTGGCAATCAACAGAATGAAACTAACTTATCTAAAGCCATTTGATTTGAACTGTCCTGGATTATATTTAGGATTAAGTGATCTGTGCTTTCTAGATGAGCATATTTCATTCCAGGGATGAAAGGAACTTAAAACTTAAGTTCTTAAAAATTAAGAATTTAAAAATTAAGACTATATCAACAGGTAACTATTCCCAGTGTTGCTGTGCTTTAAGGAATTGGAGAATCTAGATCTATTTTCTGTTATTCTTATCAACTCCACAATCACTTGCTTAGTCCAATTTGCTTCCCCTAATTATCTTCCAACACGCCTCATTTCTATCATTTCCTGCATTTCAAGGTCCAGGAGGATTACAGAAAACTGAAGCCAAGCAATCCACATCCAGCTGATACCACAGGCTGGGGACTGGCATGGCTTCACATGGATCTTGTCTGTGCTGCACACGAAGGTGCACAGACAGCTCCTGAGAACCAGCTGCAATGGACTCTGCACCATTTAACTTGGATTGACCAACCTAATTGCAATTTCTGTCTTTGATTAATAGATTTTTGACCAAAATAGGAGTTTGACTTCTTATACGACAGACCACGGAGCAGCTGCAGCAACTGTTCATTCCTACCCTGCCTGCAATTCCACTCCAACAACCTTCAAAGGGTTAAGCTTCTCCCACTCACAATACCAAGAACTACTTTACTGGGTTTCTTGGCATTACCAAATGGCAGCATTAACCCAAAGAACCCAAAACACTTACTGGATGAGGAAAAGAGCTCACGAGTGACCCAAACACAGCAGGACACGGGATGGCAACAGCCAACTGAAGCCAGAAGAGAGAGAACTGCAGAGTTGTGTGTAGTGGTTGACAAGAGCTGCTTGTTCTGCCCCAGAGACACTCCAGAGTTTGGCATCACAGCCCAGGCTGTTCAGCAAGGGCTGGCAACCCCTCCCTCACAATGAGATGCAAAGTCTTGCTCTTTATTCCTGCCTAATAAAGCTAAATCCTAAGGAGGTGGCAAGTTTCCACTTAACCTCTCTTGAGGGCTAAGTCATGTCAGCTGGTGCTTTCTGCAATCAGCCAGCAGGGCTTTATTGCTTAGCAGAGGCACACCCACACGTGGTTTATTTCCATTACTTAACAGAAACATACCACAATAAACCCTGGTGATCTCAAATATTTTCTTCTATGCATTTACATCCCCTAAGAATGTTATCCTTTAAAGACTTGGACTTTTAAAGATCTGAAACAAAAGCACTCGTTAACCACAGCCACATCATCTTGCCTCATAGGTTTTTAGGAGCCACACAGTGGCAAACTGCATTGCTTCAGGCTCAGGAATTAAGAGCATCAGAGGGCTGCACTGTTTCAGCAATGCAATTTGCATCTTAGAAACTGAAGGGGTAAATAGTACTAGTCTTTTTAAAGCCTGCTGATGACCAGAGAGGTGCTCTGGGAGCTGAAGTAAATCAGGAAACCAGGTAACATCAGTTTCTAATCCAGCCAGTGACACGATAAAACAAAATAATCCAATTTATCCAAGTGTTTCACTGGACATCAACCAGAAAACAGAATATCCAGTATAGAATTTCAGCTCACCCTGTCAAGTGTCTTTCTGAGCTGTCACTACAGTCTCTTCATTACTTCCCTTCAGCCCTGAGATGTGTTTGTCATTTGGCTTGCATAGCTTTTCTTCTGGGATCAAGGAGATCCTTGATCTATCAAGATGTT
>JAOEGS010014481.1:0-30962 GCA_025447755.1 Corythornis vintsioides
TTGTGCTCCAGTTTGCACCCATTGCCTCTCGTCCTGTCATTGGATGACATTGAGAAAAGTCTGGCTCCATCCTCTCTGAAACAAATGCATGGTTTAGGTAATTCTGCAGTTACTGGAATTTTACTGTCAAACTTTATGATTAGCATAATGGATTTAACTTTCACTATTATTTCTATATGGATAAGCTGATCTCCTCGAATCTATCTGTCCATGTGTTCCCTACATCACAATTAATATAAAACTATTTAATAACCTCACTTAAACACAAAAGACTATTCAGACTGTTTTGGCATCAGTAAAAGGAACAGCCTCCCATTGTGTTACAGCAGCTGTAGACAAGAGCAACCGAAAATTTATTTAAGAGCAATAGAGAGCAAGACAGTTGCAAAGAGAAACTAGTTATTATAAATGCTCTACGTGGTAACTACCCCAACACCTTAAGGGTTAATAACGCCATCTATCACCAACCTTTAGGTGCTTGAGATGTACTCAGAGGAGAACTTCAAGGATGGGGAAATCAGTGGGGCTGGGAGCTGAAGCCAGGCAAAGCCAAGTGGGGTGTAGCAGGGATTTAACATCATTCATGCAGTGATGCCCAAAGCTGATATGGTGGCACCACATTGAATGGGAAGGAAATATAGACATGGGCTGTTTGGAAGCAGTTTTGACCAAGGCATCAACATACATAGCTTCTGCAGATGTCTTTGGGTGCTTAAAGGAAATTAATTGCTCATTAACAAAATCCAAGCTGATTAATTTCTGATGTGCAACATCTGACAAGAGTGATACTGAGTTCCTGCCTTCCTGGCTGATTTCTAAAAGAAGCATATGAATAGGACCTTCAAGATAAACACAAGCAAAGTTTCCACTAAAAATGAGTAAGTGGCAGAGCTTGAAATAGCTGGGGATTTTCATTACAATGGAGAAAGTTTTATTGCTTGTAGGGATTAATTTGAGCAATATTGCAGAGCTTATAAAAATCACTAAAATACAAACTATGGAAGGCTGAATGTTGGCTGCACAGTAGAAATAAAACCACTTATTTTGACAGGCAGGAAGCTATATCCAGAAAACTTGATTTCAGGGAACAGTGCATTTATAAAACAAACTTTGTGGTGTTTGTGACCAGTGGACACCGGGAACCTAGACAAGAGACAAAAATACCTCTTACTCCAAGGAGAACCCCTGAGCAAGTAGTAGGGCTGTGTCATTTAGGCTGTGCACTGGCAGGGCCAGATGGTATCTTTACCTATTGCTTGTGACTGTGTCTACCCTGCCCTTTAGGACCTTTATCGGAAGCAAAAATGAGAAGACAGACTTTATTTCTAGTGGCGAGTGAATCATTCCTCTTCTTATCACAAGCCAAGTTTGGAACACCACAGCCCACTGCATGAAGGAAGGCTGCAAGCTCCACTGATCCCAACTGGTTTTGGAGCAACACGTCGTATCAGAAAGACCCTAGTCCAAAGAACATCAAAGCCTTCAAACCTTTTGGCGGGATGGGTGGAATAAAGATTCTAGCACTTCTTGTTGCCACTCAGGCACATTACAAGCAGCATCTCACTGCTATGGAGCATCTCACCTAAGGGAGAGGTCTGAGGAGACAAGTAAGGAAAAGAACAAACTCCCTTTGGTGAATTAACAGGAAGCAAAAAACAGCTGAATACACTGAACCCTCTCTGGGCAGGGGCATGGTGAAGAAGGAGAATACAGCCCTCTGAGCAAGCAGGAAGGGGCTATGACTAAGCCAAGGATGAGCAAGAATCTTATCATCAGGATTGCTGAATATGCTCAGCACACAGGAGCTTTTGGAGTGAGGAAATCAGAAGAATCCTTGGCACATAAAAGGGCATGAGCTAAGAAATGAGCTGCTTCTCTGGTCCTCTCTTGTGCCTCCATACTAAGCATCTAGGGGAATTTTTCCTTACTGGAAGCAAACGGTGTGGAAAGGGTGAAATAGCCCAGCCCAGAGCACAAAGCTGACCTGTGCTGTGCTTTTGGAAGTCTAAGATGCAAAGACCTCAAAGAGCTCCAGAGCAGAATCCATTCCTGTGAACTAAGCTGCAGCACACTGGATGGGCCTGCACATGTGCCATGCAGCATAACCCCAGGGCTCTAGACCTAATGCCAGTGCAATCACCCCACAGGCACTGTCTGACTGACAGATCAATCCAATAGCAGTGGCATGATGAGAACAGGGAGACACACCCAACAAACCTTTCCACTGCTTTCAGCCATGCCACCGTAAGTGAGAGCTGCACTGCCAACCTTGCAAGGGACATGGTCTGCTTTGCACAGTATACATCTCCCATGCTTTGGCACCTTGATCATCATCTCTCCTCTTCTACCATCAGGCACCAGACTGTCAAACTGTGTTCCTGTAACTAGCAAAAGGACATCCCTAAGATTGGCAACCAGAAAGAAAAATCCCTCTCAACACTTTACAAGAGATACTTCCAAGTTTGCTCTCGAGAATCAAAAAAGAAAAGCATTTGAAGTGAAAATATCAACCCTAAGGATTAGCATTTGCTATAAGGAGAGCCCTAACTACAGGGAGAATTAGAAGGTTCATCAGCAACATCCAAAGTTCATGGGTTTTCTAGGCAATTGTCTTAATCTTTTATATTTAAGTGAGGCAGGATTGAGAAGGTTGCAACGGGATTGAAACACTCTGGGCTGGAAGGTAAAAACACAGCACCTGCTTTTCTGCAATGATTACTGACTTATTGTGTAGAAAAGTGGAATTTGGAGAGGGGGTAACTCAGAAAAGCAGTGTGAACAAGAGCACTCTCACCCCTAGAGGACATACCCAGTTCTTCTAAAGAGGAGTTCCTGCCCTGCCTTAGCAAACTACAGAACTACAGAAAATTCATTTCATGGTTGTCTGCTCTGGTAAAACCCCTGACTGAATGGACTCAGAAAGGTAAACATTGGGGTTATTCATAGGAAAATCATTTGGCACAGCTTAACAAACCTCAGCATCAAGCCAAGCATCAGGCATTTGGCACCTACCTCTCTGCAGAGCAGGCTGAGGCTCCTCTTCCTGTTAAGAGGCTGCATGGAGTGCAAAGAGAAATCCCTAGAGTGCACATCACGTGTTGTAGAAAACTGCAAACAGATGGACAGAGCCCTCAGATGGGTGTCTTGGGACAACGATGTCCCTCTACACATGTAAGAGGAAGCAACCTTCACTAAAGATTTCCCAGGGGAATAGCAGACCCCTGTAGAGAGTTCACAGATGTGGGTTACGTTACAGGATGTACATAGTTATTTGCATTGCTCCTGGCCAGTTATGACCAATACAGCTCAGATTAAGCTAGCATAGCCTACAGATTTGCTCTAAGCCTAAATGAATTAAAGGTTGGGCCACAGGCAGACTTGAATCCATTGATGCTGAAGCCTACCCTTTCTACCCTGAACCAAGTGCCACTACAGTAAAGCACCAAACAGGAGTTACAAGGAAAAAAAAACCAGCTCTGAGCTTGGCATGCATGTGCCAAGTCAGCTGAATTTAAGTCTCTCCTTCAAATCCATAAATAAATCAGGTCTACCCTGGAATCTCAGTCAGTCATGGTCTAAAATCCCAGGATTTTGAATTCTTCTACGAGTGCATTTTGCACTAACTTTAATTTCACTAGAAACACTTAAAAGACTTGGAAATAGTGTGCAGCACTGCTACTTGCCACAGCCCCTAGACTGAGCTACCTTTCCAAAATGAAGCAGCAGAAGCCCTGCTTGTGACTACTTCCAGCACCTTAAGTATTCCACTGGAGAAGTCTTACTTTCCACCATGAGGCTGAACAGCACAATTCTTAGCAGAAGAGCTGCACTCTGAGCTGAGCAGCCTGTCCAGTAATCAATCCCAGCTCATGCAGGAATCAATGCCCTGCCTCAAGAATGTAACCAGCGAGCAGCAAAACAAGTTCCAGGGGCTGACAGCTCACCACAGGTAAATGAAATGCTGTTATGTAACTTAAAAGCACTGCAGTGATCCCCCGTGCTCCAGACAGACTTTAAGGTGAGTATTCACACAGGAATGAGCACTCAGCTCCCTTCCAGATCTCTTCAAGGTTTGTCTCCATGCCTCAAATTATTTTACGTACCTAGCATTGAAACTTGTGATTCCTGGGTTGTCGTGCTACTAAAAAAAGCTATGAGCCAGTCCTGAAATAGAAAGAGTCCCATGAAACAAGGTGAGCATGGGCATCCCAAAGCAAGAAAAAAAGCAAAGTAGCTTGCTGCAGACATGGACCTTGTGCAGACCTGATGAAGCAACAGAGTGGCTGCCTGCATTTTCACAGCATGCTCAAGAACAGCAGAGCTAATATGTGCTGACAAGCAAATTCCCTGCTCTTACTCAGAGAGGGTTTAATGCAGAACTCTCATCTGTCTCATTTGTCAGAGAACAACTGGCATGAATTTTTCTGTCAGAGCCTCCAGCCATTCATGGCAGATTCTATATCCCCTCTGATTTCAGGAGAAATCCTGGGATCAAACATATTCCTGTCCCAGCTGCACTGTTATCTGAAGAATTACTCTAGCTAGCAAAGATGCTCAGTAAATCCTTCCTGCCCCTCATTTGTGGCAGTGTGAAAGCCTCACCAAGGCCTTCAAGCCATGTGCCTAAAAACCTCCAGGATAGAAGGCAAAGAAAACCTGTTTTCCTTGTTCTTGAAAAGCATTCCTGGTAGCAGTGGGATGCAGGCAGTGCCTCAGCAGCTAGTCCAGCACAGCATGGCACCAGTGAGGGCAGCCAGACTCCCAGTGTCTTCTGATCTGCTGGTGCCAAACCTACAGGAGGCAAACTTGCTTTTCTTATTCACAGAGGTGCCTTTCAGGACTAGACACTTCCTCTGTGATATGAAAATCAGGAAAAAATACATCAGAAAAGTCCTCTTAATCCCTAAACTGCCTGAAAAGATTTAAATGAAATCCATTAAGATTAAAAAGGTACATCCTTCCCATAAGCATGGCAAGAAAAGGTCATCTTCCTCTGTGGCTAATGGCTCAGCAGATAAGCACTAAAGACAATTACCTTGCACCAGTCAACTCATCTGGGTCCAAAAGAGAGGTGACACTGTGGAGTTTCACAGCCTACCTGTGCATCTTCTTGTTTCCCATTTCAAAGCCATCCAGGGGTTCTCAGAAACAGAGGAATCCTCAAATCTCTGATTCAAGTTTCTTCTAAACAAAAACTATGTTGTAAAAGCAAATATTTTCACTTAAAAGAACCCACAAACCTCATTTAAGGGAAACTTTGCAAAACTGTAAGCACTTTGAAAAATCTCTCTTCAAGGTGATTAGAAGCTGGTGAAGCATGGGCTTGCTGAGGATAGTGCTCACTGACAGACCTCCAGGTACCAGACTGATTTCCTTATGTTTTGAACCATTACTGAATCTGTATGGGTCCAAATCTTAAGGGCATCCACTCCAACACCACTATGTGAGAACAACAGAGTTTCACAGTGAGCATGACATCTGAACTTAATCCCACAGAACCAGAGACAAGGAGGTAGCTAACTTAAACATTTCAAATGCAAAGTAACACTTTCATTTTAACAACACCCTTTGCTGCTTGCCCCCTCTTCTAGCTGCAAAACATTTCTAAGGGAGTGGAGGAAATTTTCTGTTTGGCAGACTTTTATATGGCATTACAGATGGTAATGGCAGGATGAATAAATGATGTGGAGGGCACAGTTTGGCTGCAGAATCTCTTACAATAAAAAGATCAGAAGCAATTATCTGAGTTTAGGACCTAGGTGCAAAGGAGAACAGCCAATGCAAGCAAAATGTTGGTTGTTTTGTTGTTGTTTGGTTTGGTTTTTTTCTGGTTTAGAAAATTAGCAAAATATTATCTCAGCTCAACTCAAAGAAAAGTCAAATATGCAACTTTAAACAGTTCTTTCACCAGCTCACTGATAAGAATAAAACTAAGTTTCAGGTAAAGCAGAGGTGAGGATGTGGAAAAGAGCATAAAAATTACATAACTGGAATGATTTAAAATTGGGTTGGAAAAAAGCACTTTGGAATAAATCTTCAGGAAAATCCCGAAAAGGTCCAGACAAGAAAATGAACTAGTTGGTGGTCCATAGGCCTCTCACGAGAGCATGTCAGCTGGCATTCACTCAGAATTACTCTGCACTGTGTACAAATACTCTCTACAAACTCGTAGCTCAGAGTTTTAATCAACAGAGATTAACATGCAGACACCTAACAACTACTTGAATTAAAAGGGCTATACTTAGCTGTAGACTGCCACCATGCCTGCCTTGCCCTCAACAGTGTCTGAAGAATACCTCACTTTAATAAATGCACCAGAAAAAAAAAAAATGTTTGCACAAAAGATGCTATTGCAAAGCCTTCTGCAGTTTTCAGCTGTTCAACCTGTGCTCTTCCTGACAAATTATTGGAAAGGAAGCTCCTTTGGAGCAAAGAAGACTGCTCACATAAATAAGGACTATCAGGTCATATGCTGCACTACAAAAGGCAACAATGCAAGTGAACCAATTCCCTGTGCAGTGCCAATTCCCTACATGACCACTCACACAAAAGGATACAGGCAAACAGGACAGAGACAACCAGATGAAGCTGAAAAAGGACATCATCACTGGAGCTCTGAGACAAGGTACCAAGGTAGCTACCAAGGAGACAGCTAATCCAAAACCCACAGTCTTCAAGGGGACTGTCAGGGAGCTCTGAGCCAATGTCCCTTAGAAGGAAGGGAAGTTCCTCAGAAGGAACCGTGACCCTACTCTGTGACTTCACCAGAAAGACAATGCAGTTTCATCCACTGCTATTAAGAATAAACACTAGCTCTGACATTTTCTGAGAAACACTTGGAAACACTGAACTTCAAGGCACCCCATTTTCAGGCTGGCTAACAAATCTTGAGGGTCTGAATAGTGACTATGGCATTTCTGGAAGCAGGAAATTAATGCAGAAAACAATCCTGGAGTACATTCATGCTATGAGATTAATCTCAGCACAAAGATCTGTGGCAGAATCTGGCCAGTCCTCAGATCAGATTCCTTGCTTCTCTCTTGGGCCTAGAGAAGTGTCCCCTTGTAGACAAAGGGGAAATCTTGAAATATCTGACAGTCTCTGCTCTCACCAGCCAAGGCAGAGCTTTTACTAAGGCAGGTCATCTTTACTTGGATCCAGTGAACCACCATGTTCCTCACCTCCTATAAGAACATGAGAATTTCTTTCTTTCTCCAGAGCCTGAGAGCTGCTGATGTTCCACACAAGCTAATAGGGTGCACGCTTAAAAGCAAACAGTGTCAAATGGCACAACTTTAACCCCTCCTACCAGCTGAACAGCATTCTCTGGGGACAAGGGAACAACACAGGGAAAGAAGAATGCCTGGCCTGATAGCATGATCAGAACTGCAGCTCCCAGATACGAAGAGCCTGTGTGTCTGTATATACGTATTAAGTACTTCCTCCACTATACAACTAATCCGATTAACAGCTTTGGGAAAATCTGAAATGTTATAATTCAAGGGGTCCCATTCATAACAGGTCTTAGGCTGTTTCTGTACAGAGGCTGCATTCTTCCCACTGGAAATAAAAAACAGAGAGCAGGACCTTCTTCCAGAGAAGAATGAGCCCCAATCCCCAGCATGCTGAAGCAGACCACCCTCTTACAATTGACGTAAGTGTCAAGCGAGCCCCTAAAGAGAAGAATCAGCCCTGCAGAGTCTTCCCACCCCTGCAGAGAGCCCCCTTGCAGTGCAGGTGAACACAGAGATCCCTCTTTGCGTGCTCCTCAGAAAGCATGACAGCCACAGGGCTGCCCATTTGGCAGCTTGCACTTCCTAAGGGACTGAAACCAGGGGGACAAATGGAGCTTGCTGAAGATGAGGACAAGGCCAAGCAAGTGATGTGACATCACCATTCTCCTAATGTAAAGCATTGTATGATGCACCAGCTTTGCCTCAGTCAATAAAAGGTGACAGAAAGAGACCAGTCCAACCACACAACAAGAGCCATGGTCGTTAAGACCAGTGCCTGCATTACATGACACAGATGTGCGTTACAAAAACCAGTTAATTTGCAGGTGGCATGGCTCTGGCAACACTGTCAAGTGAATGAAATGTATTAGATATGACAACTATAAAAACCACCAGAGAAAACTAATACAGTAAAACATCGTCCGGCTTTGCTTCCCCAGTATTCTCCCCATCTAACTTCAGGAACTGACAAAGGGATGTGGAAGAGATGAATGCTGCCTGTCTCACTTAGTCCTCATCTTCTGATTTACCTTCTGCTCTGAAAGCAAACTTCTCCTAATCACCTATCACCCGAGAACATGCCACAGCCCAAAACATGATACAAGAGGGATAAGTGACAAAACAACATAGTACAATTGCACTTCCAGGGAGCAGTTCATAATCTGAAGAACTGTACAGCCCTCCTCTGCTCACAACATCAGCATCTGCATGAATTTCATCAGTTCCATTGGTATCAAAAGCATGCCTCTATGTTGGATCTGTCATCTTTCACACTCACCACAAAAGGAAGCTGGAGCACTGATCCCCAGAACAGGACCTACACAGTGCTTTGATGCTCTGAAACCAAAGCTAGGCAGTCAGAAGGATTCAGAAACAGTCAGTAGTCCTTTCAAATGACACAATATGAGCTGAGATGCACAAGGAAGGGTCAGATGAAGATATTATTTAAATGATTTCTGTGTCTACTCAACCTCTCACCCTACTCACTAATTTAAAGAGTGTAACAGCAGAAAGAGAAAATAAATTTGTCTTGACTGGATACAACTGCAGCCCCTCTGTTATCTCTCAGAGCTCAGTCTTCCAACACTCTCTCCTGCAGCAGAAAGCAGAGTAGAGGCAACATACTGCAGTGAGCCCTCCAAACCAGTTGCAGAGTGTTTCAGAGATATGGAGTCCAGTCAGAGCTCCTGAGTCACAAAACAACTCTGGTCTGGCACAAGACTGAGCATACCTGTGTAGAGGGGCAACATAACCATATGTTACTCCATCTATTGGCTTTACAGAAAGTGAAAACAATTGTTACATTTTTACAATTATAACATTACTTTGAGGGTAGCCTGCATGCAAGACTGTAGTGGGTTTTACCCAGGTAAAACAGCTGAAAAAATGCGTTATTCCATTAAGATCATACCTTGCATGAAAAGGAGGGGACGACAATAAAAGCCAAAACTTATGCCAAACTAAGTATCCCCATTTCAAACATATTTCCTTCCAAATTTGCAGAAAGGCAATTCCCTGTAGAAAGAGACTGTAAATGTTTGAATTTGCTGCTGTAAATTCAAATATATTCTCCCTCAGATGCGATAGGATTGGCTATTTTTTTTTTTTTAAACAAAGTTCAGAGTGGGATCCCAGCTTCAGTCACACAGCTCTGCATGCACCTCCCTCCCTGTGGGAACAGGCCTCGCAAATGAGAGGGAACTCCTTCCTCCCTAAGGATAAAACCAGAGAAAAGAAGGCATCACCACCCCAGGGCTGCCCTTACCTGAAGTGTGTCTTGCGTTTCCATCTGAGTGCTTTGTTAAGTCAACAGTTCTGTCTATTTGAAACAGCTTCAGATCATCTTCATCTAAAGCGATATCTCCCCAAAAGGCAGCTGGAGAGAAACAAACTGCAATTAGTTTAGTTTTTATTTTGGAAGGAAAGTACATTTCCTGTGTGGCCCATATCACACCTAAAAGGTGATTACTCCATGGACCAGAGAAAGGCAATACACAGCAATAATCTTGAAAGTACAGATGGAGTGGACATCAGTGGAGGCCAGGAAACGGAATTTTAATTAGGCCTCTGTGCAGATCCACCAAAAGGAGCTTGGTTAGCTGAGATTCCTCATGGTGCTCATTGAGATCTGGCTCTCAACCAGGCAATGTGGTGGCAGGGTTCACTCTTCATTAAAGCCTACAAGGAGGATAATCACTGGCATTTCCCTAGTTAGTGTGAAGGAGTTTGCTAAGTTGCAGCTCAGACCCCGAGATGTTGCATTCGCACCATCCCCAGGCCAGTAATTTGCATAAAACAGGAGGACAGTGCTGAAGGACTCAAGCTCAGCAGCTTACATCTACAGGCTACAGTTGTCAACTTGCAGGGCCTCATACACATGGTGAGCACAGGCACACTGCATTGCTCTAAATCCAAGCTGGGCACCAGCCTGTTGTTTCCACTTCCACGGAGAAACACTCATCCCCTCATGGATCAGTTACCCAGATTTCAGTTTGCGGAGTTTTTGATGTTGTAAAGATCCTTCAGTTTCATCCAGAAGCCATGAAAACAAGGTAAACAAACTGATACCTCCACACTCACAGCTCAGAGAAACAGACTGAAAAAAAAAAAACAACCCTTGGAGTATCCTGACTGAGTTGATACCACACAAGATACAGTTAATGTTTGGATATTTGAAAAAAAAAAAAAATGCAGGTAATGAAAGTAGATGACCAAGCAGAACAGATCTTTCAGAAATAAAAGCAAGTTACAAACGGAGTTGTTAAAACTCATGAAAGGCTAGTGTAAGTTGATGAAAAATTAAAGAAACAATACAAAACCCAACAACAAAACAACCAACAGAGCAAATTAATCATTCGTACAGTTTAAGAGAACTCAGCAAGTCAGACAAGGAGCAAATGTTGAGTTGCTATCTGCAATGGCAACCAGATTTGATGAAATAATTTTTTCTTCCCTTGTTAAATCATGAAGTTTTACATTACTTGATGGGGAAAACATCCCATTGCTACACTAGCAACATCAACATCAAATGTTAGGCCTGAGAAACCAATGGGGTTTACTGATATCTCACTTTAACTGCTAGGACCAAATGAACTATGGACCTTCGCCTGAATATCAGAAACCTGCAGTAAGATCTGTGGCAAGTGAATTATGAAAGATAAACTCAAGAGTGCATTTTCTGATACATCATGGCACTTCTTTTGATGCAGCACTTGTCTCCTCTATTCTTCATCTCAGCACCTCAGTCAGTCCAATAGCATTTGCTAGTGTCACTGTTCAGGCACATGGGAACAGCAAGAGCCTTTGCCTGCTATTGGGCACATCCCAGCTGCCACAAACTGCCCCAGCCTAGAGCTGCTATGAGCAGCAAAGCCCTGGCACAAGCAGAGGGGCACTCAGATGCTTCCCCCTCTCCTTGGAACAAAGATGTCTCCCTCTGTTTACCTGGTTACAGCAGAAGAGTGGGAGACATCCTCAAAGGAGGCTGGCTCTGACTCTTTGGTTGGGTCTCCTTAACAGAGCTATCAAAGCCCAGAATACAGAAATACAGCAACAGCTCCAGAAGTGCAGACATGCCTACTACACACAGACTGATATCAGCTGCAACTAGGACAGAGCCTCTTGTTTGCTACACTAAAAAGAACATGGGCTTTTCTCAATTTCTTGGCAATCCAAGCTCTCACGATGAACAGAGCAGAACCTAAAATACTGTCAGATCCCCACCAGCTAACATGTCTACCAGAATGGCCAAACATCCCAAGCTGATTGCAAATGGCCAGTGGAAGAAAGCAGAGACATGAGCTCCTGTGACTGCAGTTTGAAGAAAAGACATCTTATCCAACCAGAGAAATTATTTGCTCAGAACAATGTAGCTGTCAAGGGCCAGAGATGTAAATGGCATCTCATGACATCCCATCCCATGCCCATCTGATTCACTCCCCAGCCACAATCAGTAAATCACTATTATTCTGGCCAACTAGATATTCATTCCCTACCCTTCTGCCAAACCTATGATCCCATTTCAGCCTCAAACTAATTTCCACCACCTTCAGTTCTCAGTGGCTCTTTTCCATTAGTACCACACAGTTTGTTTCTCAGGCTGAGGTAGCCCATGCCAAAGCACAGCTTTCAGGGCAAGCCTGACACATGAATTTCCATCAACACGATTGTTACATTTTCTTTCCCAATGGAACACAGCAGTTTTCTCTCAGCCCTAGAAAAGGAATCTCTTTCTGTTACAAAGCCATACATCATCCTGAAAGATGGCCCACTACAAAAGCTGAATATCCTTAGCATTTATTTCCAGCTCTCTGCAGTCTCAGTGTGCTCCAGGGGAACCATGATTTATCACGGTCCCAAAACCAGCTGAACAACTTTCCTCACTGGAAGTCCCGGCTGAGAATGCTGCACTGCAACTTCTCCTGTGCTGTCAAAGGCTCCTTCCTAAAGGCATGAAAGCCTGAAAGATACTTGCTTCCACCCCAAGGGAGCAGTCCCACAGGAAAGCTCAAGTACTTTATTTTTAAGGGTCACAAGTTCAGAGACTGCTGCATCTCAAAGCACCTCTTCTGATTTCCTTTACCAAGTTCTCCTTTTAATGTGGGAGGATTTAAAAAAAAAAAACCAACCAAAATCAAATAAAACAATAAACCCAAACAAAACAAACCAACAAAAAAAACAACAAACCCCAAAACAAATTATAAAATTAAAATCTCCAAACAGCATGCTAACAAACTTGGAAACCAGTATTTCTCTTGGCAGAGAAACAGCCAGGTGCAAACTCTTAACACTCAGGGAGACACCATGCCAGCTTTTCTTTGCGAAGATGCACAATCACTTGCTGAACAGAGCAGCTCTTATTGAGGTTGATGGAGGCAGTATGAAAGGGTTTGCTTCTGTGCCGGACTAGTAACCTGCACCAGCCACCCCAAATATTTAACCTCACCACCTCCCAGCATATGCAACCAGACAGCATTTGTCTGTTGGGGAAAAGGGGAAAGGCAACTGCGTTTAACAAAGACATCTGGTACACAAATGAAAAAAAAAAAACCAGCTTGGCAAACTGTCTTTTGTTTTCAGCATATTTCTCCCACAGGAAAACAGTCCACAGGCTGTTGTCTGCATTGTGTGCCGAGCACAGAGGTGCTGTGACACCTGGAAGGTATGGCAGATGGTGCTAGGACAGAAAACACCTCCTTCTAGGCAGAGGACAGGCTGAACAGTTTCTCCAGGTGCTTCACACACAACCATAGAATCCAAACCCGCCAACAGCTTCAAAGTTCTTATTTTCCACAACAACGTTCTGGGGAGGTTCTGTCAGGCTCCCACCTCAAAGCAATGTGACAGCCAGAAGGCTCATCTTTCTAAAAATCTTCACTGCCTTTCTCTGAAAACCACCTCCATCCCATTCTTTCCCTCAGTACCTCCAAGCAATTCTGTTCTCCCATTCCCTGCTTGCATTTTCCCCTTTCCCTAGTTCAGAGCAGCATAATATGATTTCAGGGGAGAAAAATAATTTTGCTGTCTCTTACAAAAACTCAATACAAAAGTGTACACAAAAGTTAAAAATATTCCTTTTCCATGAAAAGTGTGTTTCATCCAGGCCTTTTAACAAAATTCTTGTCCTTTCTCTGTTTTTTTTTTCCTCCAAAGACAAGTAGGCAAAAAAGTATCACCAAGAAGCATCTGGTATTCAGCCAGAAAACTGACTTAACATTGTCCTAAAAGTGCATATCAAAACAAAATGCAATAATGTGATTTGTTAAAAATAGGCTGATCTCTAATACTTGAAGACAAATACCCAGAGATGGGCATCCCTCACTACAAGGTTATGCAAGTATATGAGAGCCACTTGAACAGGCAAAAGAATTATAACTCCACTCTTGAGAAACATCACCCAAGGTCTCTGAACTGGTCTCTCTCCACCAAGCTGGAGCAAAATTTTCACCTATTTGCCTGCCAGGACCCCTTGCCAGGAAGCCCCCATTCCTGCAGCAGGGGATCAGTGTCAGGCACAGATTTACCCTGTTGACAGGGATCAGCAAAGCAGTCATCCTCAGGATGCTATGGGAGACCATGACCATTTTCCCTGTACCACCCATGGGGACCAGCTTTGACAGAGATGCACAGAAAAAGCCTAAGAAACCAGCATACCCTGCCTGACAGGAAAGCTCCCACCCTACTCTACCTCAAATGTATTCTTCCACCAACTGAAGCATTTATTAAGAAACAGCAGGTTTTAGTTGCTGAAGGAGATGGATTGAGGACTATGCCCTCTAACTTGAGCCAAAGGAGCCCTCTTTCTTTGGGGCCACAGTAAGTTAGTGTCTGTCATCAGCTTGAGAGTCTTGTTTGAACTTGCAGCCAGCTGTCACAGCTCATGCTGACAGGCTTCATTTCAGTTTTTCCAGCACAGTTTTACCACAGTTCTGCTGGAAGGACTTTACTCTTGCTCAGCAGGTTTCCCACAGTGCAGTACTGTAGTGAGCATGGAAAACAAATAGCAATATGAACCCAAGTAGATGCCTCAGACTTGTTTCATCAATACTCATGAGTGAAACTCAGCTTTCACTAGTTTTCAAAACCTTTGTGTGTAGGTGAGAGATGTCTCATGACTACTCATGCCAGAGTGAAATATCCAAGGAATAAGTGTTTCCACAATTGACATTGCATCTCCAGTTTTGTAAGCATCAACAGATGCCACTGTCAAGCAACCCAGGTAGTCTGCCCGCATCTGCCTGATGCAGATTCAACTGTGTCACCCAAGTGATAAGACACACTGGCTGTTTGTGGCTCAATGCAATCAAAGGATGTGCTCCAAACCCACCCATGAAATCAATCACACGTGTATTTGTAAGGGGCAACACCTCTCTCCAACCAGATCTCTGCTCTTCACCATCTGCATTACTGAAAGATGCTAGGGCACCAGATCCTTTTGCTCTAGAGTTGCTTTGTACCTTATCCAAACGGTAAAAGGGAAAACCAACGTCCCTCCTTAGCGAGACGAGCTACTGGCAAGGAGTGCTGGGCACATGCAGACACAGGTAGGCACTCATGATGAGTGCCACCTCCTGGCAGACAACAATTCATGCACTGGCAAAAACGAGTTCTTTTTGAGCATTTACTGATGCTTCTGAACCTGACAGTTCTGAGTGCTGGGAAATTTAATTTTCAGGGCTGGCCACACTTTCATTAGGGCTAACACTCTGCAGTCTAACAGTAAATCAATCAGTCAATCAACAGATCAAAGTGCATTCCCCATACCTCTATATTTCTTTCCTTGCAGGATGACAGGTCTGCTGCTCTTGCTGAACCGCCTGCTGATGCACAAACCAGCAGAACAGTATTGTGAAGTATGCCAAGAAAGATTTATACCTTAAAGAAAAATGTCAAAGCATTCCTTTGGGCAAAGTAACAACTGTGTCAGAGGGAAGAGCAAAGCCTCATAATAAAGCAGAAACCAGTGAAAGAAAGAAAACATTTCAAACCAACACTTTGGAAATAGGGCCAGATCCTAACTATTGAACACTGAGGCCATTACATTTTCATCTGGATGCATTTGTTTCCTCCTTATAGGAAAGGACAGGAGTTTCTCACTGGCCAGCTCTGGGGATAAGCTGGTTTGAAGGCTCTTGTGGTAAACCCCTTCACACAGCATGTATGGAGCCAGGGCTGGTATCTGGCATCAGTGGGGTTTCCTGGTAATAAGGTCTCAGCAATTCAGTTTTCAGTGGGCAGTAGTCCCCCTGCCCAGGGAGCATGTTTCATTTCAGAAATGAGTCTCAGTTTGTGGAGAACATCTAAGAAGATGGTCCACTTCTGAACAGCAACAAATATTTCAAAACATCAAAACCTCCAGAGAACTGAAGCCTGAATCCTCATTCAGACTTCTGCTGAAATCTGCATTGCCTAAATTATCACATATAGTGCTCCCACAGCACCATCTCTTGGGAAGTTATCTGCAGGAGACCAAATTGGGCTGGAAATTTCAATTCACATTCAATAAATTTTCTTCCCTGGAAGGTGACAATGCAGGAACAAAGTTCATACTTTGGGACCGAGTTTGTGCAAAGCTACAAACGTACATGCGAGCCTATACAGTGACCACCTTTTTAAGGAATGAAACATGCTCTCCCTTGGCCAAGTGCCATGTTCTTTTAACCAAGAACTGAACAATTCAGTGGCATAGATAATAAAGCCTATCAGGTTAGAAGAAAGATCTTTTTATTTTAATAAAACTTAATTAAACCTGCTGCTGGTTGCTTCCTCATTTAAGGTCTTAATTTTTTCTAGATAGTCAGGGCAGCTACTCCAGCTCATTCCTAGTATAATGAGCAACACAGGAGGGGGTATACATGAACACACAGAACTGAAAATCCATGCCACAGGCAGCAAAGCAGCTCCCTCTATGGGCTCTTAAATGATTAAACACCAGCCTCTTCATAAGCAAGCACTGCAGGTGGATGTCTGCTGCCCAGGACTTCAGACCACCTTATAGGGTTAAGAATGCTACTCCTCAGTAATAAGGTGTTCAAAACCCAAGGGACTGGCTTAACCCCTCCTGTTTCCATTCGAAGTAAACTGAGCTACATAAGCTTCATGACATTCTGGAGCTCTCTGCTTTCTGCTCTAGGCGGCAGTGCACAGCCCAATGGCAATGCTGTTAGGATAGGGCTTTGGCTGTGCATCTCCAAAATCTCTGAAAGCTCTGCACAGTCTGCAGTGGCTCTTAGTCTCATTTACATGTAGGCAGACAACAGCCTTTAGGCAGAAGCTATCATGGGCGCACAATCATATGTACTTCGATCCCTGCCCCCCCAACACAGACAGATCTGCACAGAGCTACCCCACAGCAATTAAATTCCCTTGGAGACCTCGCTCCTGTGCGAGTGAAACTGAGCTCTGCAACTCACTTGGCTGTCCTTCTGTCTAGGCAACCTTGGCCCCCTTCTGCTGCCTGAAGGACACAGGTACCCCTTCCATCTGCTAATTCCACCAGGCCAGAGATACTCCACACTGCAGAGGAGAAGGCTTGATTTTAGCACTTTCTTTTCTCACAAGGCAGGAAGGTCTTTCAGATCCAGCTTGTTTTCAAGTGCATGTAGCATGTGCCCACCCTGTGCCACCTCTTCAAAGCCAGATTCTGCCTGTGCAACTTCTACCAGCTCAGGACTTCTTTCCCTCCACCCTAGTGCCTAGCTCTCATATGGATACCACGCTGTCCCATTCCTAACCTTGACATCTCTCCACTTGCTTTGCTTAGTGTTTGAGGAAGCACTCTGCACATAAAGTAAGATAGAAAACCCCCACCTTTTATTGCACTGAGCTAGTGGACTATGAGGCAACAAACTCAGAGCATTCAGCAATGAAGAGAAAACACAGATTTTGTGTCTTTAGCTACCTACATCCATAAGCTGAGCAGCGGACACCTTCCTTGCTTGTAGAAGGGAGTGCAGGGAAACTGCTTTTAAACAGGCTTCACAAACCCTTTTGTTCTCCAAGTTACACAAAGTTGAGAACCACACAGAGGAAAAGCCAACAGTGACTGAGAACAGACCTGATATATTCTCTTTAAGCCAACAGCCTGGCAAAATGCCCTTGTCAAAAACAAAACAAAAAACAAATCCTTGATTTGCCAACTTCTTGTAATTTAACCAACTCAACCATTGTTTATTCTGTCCTAACTGGCTTAAGAAGTGCCAAACCATTTGCATTAAGCTGCATTACTTTCTCCTCTTCTTGGCCCAATCAATTACAACTGATTTTTGGGAACATCAAGTGTTGGCCTTGCATCAAGAGACTGTTACACATGCATATTTTCTAAACAGAAGAGTTCTGCAGTATCCCACAGCCAGGTGCTATCAGCCATCACAGCAATAATGCACAACAAACAGAAGCAAAGCATGGCCATGGTGCTCATACTGCCAACAAAGACTGGAGATACTGCATCCAATTAATCCAAAGCTTCAGCCTGCTTTACACCTCCCAGCCCTGCACTAGTAAGCAGTAATTTATTATGAAAATTAACAGAGGAAACAAACTTCCAAGACTGCCAGAGCTCAGACTGCTGGGCAGACAGCAGAGCTTTTCCCTTGTAACAACACAGGGGGTAGAAACTCCCTTTTTGCACCACAGTGTTTAAACACCTTCAGAGAGGACTGCCACAGTTCCTTCTCAGAAGGACAAGAGCAGAAAGCTTCATTATCAGCCAGATTTAAGGGACACTCTGGTATCTCACCAAGTAAGTCATCAAAAGTTATTATGACTAAATAAAGGCAGCACAGACCAGTGACCTAGCCACCAGCTATCTCCATCCCCTGTCAACACCTCCACCTTGCATTGCATGCAGCTCACAACCTTAGCAGAATCGGGAGCAGGAAACAAAACCACAAGCAGATAAAACCATTTTGTGGTCTGGTCCTATATGACAGGACCCATAAATAGCACAGTGGTGCTACTTGACAGAGGCAGCACCTTCCCCGAGTGCCTATGAAGTGATTCTCACTGGTTAAACCTGCCAGTTAGCAAAACTGTCTTGGAAATCCAGCATTGCTTCAGCTGCCCTTTAAGAGCAAGAGATGGCAAGGTTCTGGGTAATGAAATCCATGAATGCCTTTGTCAATTAATTATGGAGAAAGCTGAACCACACAAGCCCCATCTCACATCCTCCATCATTTTTGCTGCTCAATATAACTTTAATTAATCTTCCCTTTGGCAATTTGAAGGAAGGGTGAACACGCTGCAAACACCTACTGAGTATTAAATTGATTTCCTGTTTTATAGCCCTCTTTCCCTCCCTATTGGCCCCAGCTATGATTTGTGGCCCTTCAATTGGAGGTTATTTTTTTCCACACTAATATAATCCAAAGCCCCAAGCAACAATGGTGTCCAGAAAAGTAACGTTTTGCACAGCCGAATGCTTCAGCCCAGCTTCTGCCAGCACAGAGGGGATTCTCCCCTGCCCCCTTTTCTCCCCTCACAACAATTCTAAGCAACCACCTCATCTCTGTATCTTCAGTGTTTTTGTCTAAAAAAACTGGCAATGTTTTTGTTCTAAGCAGCTAAGTGATCGGGTCCCCACAGTTTCCTGCCTGCCATTTGTAGTAGCAAATTTTAATTGCCAAAGCACTTGGGCAAAGTCTGTTCCACCCACAAACATGGCTTTCTGGCTGATGTACCTTTCTGGCCTTGTACTCCAGATATCTGGACTCAAAACCAGAAAGGAGGAACCCAAAGTTTAGTTGAGTTCCCCAATAACTCCACCTACCCTCAGACACAACCTTGTGAGGCTGAAAACAAGTTCTTGAGCAGCAAGCACAGCCCAGTGCACGAGCCAAGTCTGCAGTAGGCTGGAAAACATGGACATGCAAGTGCAGCACAGCTGGGCTGCAAAGGAACAAGTGCTTTTCAAAGGACCTTCCCTTTCTCCTTGTGAGGGACACAGGCCTGATTTTCAGCAGTCAGCCATTTAAGACTGGGGGCAGTTAGGGATCACTTGCTCACCTCAGCATCACCTCAAGGACAGGCACAGGGACTGGCTGACAGCAGTTTCTGTCTCAGGCATTCAGGTCCTTGTTCAACACCACTTTCTTGGTACTAGCAACTAAGAGACCTTGACCTAAAACATTGCACTGCCCTCAGCAGCTGTCCCACTAGAGAGACTTTCTGAGCCTTCTGGACACAAACTTCAGTTTCCAGGGAGGAGACAACCCAGGTCAGACCTTCAACTAGAGTAATTCCCATACCAAGGGACTTGCCCTGGATTTAGTCCTCAAAATAAGTTGAGGAATAATAACCTTAGAGATGGCAGAAGAAAATGTAAGACTAAAACTGCTCTAACCCTAAACTTCATTTGGTATGGTTCAGTGGCTAAGCATTTGTACCCCCTCGACCCCAAGGACATTGCACCAGTCATGGCCACAAAGTAAAGTGAAGCATTGTAAGTTACTGAATTGCATCATCTGTGGAGGGATGTTCTCCCTTCAGGTTGCCCCACATACTTGGTATCAAAAGTTCCTCATTCTGACCCAAAGCACTGCAGCAAGGCAATGGTGACCCCAAACAGACAGCCAGGAAATTCACTGCCACCTGCTCAGCCACAGAAGAAATTGGCTCATGGCAAAAAATGAGCAGAAACAGAGCCATTAACTCAGCTGCATCCTCAAAAAAGGAAGGTAGCAACCCAGGCCTGCTTGGAGCAAACTGTAAGGCAGGCTGACAATTTAAAACCACATGGTTCTGAATGAATAGGGGGTAGTTCATGATAGATCACATCTATTCAAGGGCCAGACAAGGAAAGCAAACATAGGCTCATTTTACTCATTGCTCTTTATCCACCAACACCAGGAGAGGAGTGTTGCAGCACTGTTGGAAGAGAGAAAAGAAATGGACAGCAGGCAGGAAAGAAATGGGAGCTATTTATGGAGGATAGCTAATTTGAGTTGTTTACAGACTTCCCTTCGGAGAGCTTGGGGATGGGAGGGTGGCAGGGGGGTGGTTTCAGCCATTAAAAATACAACGTGAGAATCCATTAATTTTCCATAGAAACAATGTTGTCATAGAAGCGAGACAAATCTGATCAGTCATGCAAATGTGCTGATGTTAAATTCTCAGGCCTGGGTGGGGAATATGGGTTGCCAAAAACACAACAATGAAGAGATCAGAATGAGATTAGCAGCCAGAGTGGCTGCAGCACTGAATGGTGTGGTGGGGGCATGGGGTGTAACCAAAGGCACCCCCAGACTACAGTGGGGTTCAAGTCCTAAGCCAGGAATGAGTATCCCAACAGAACAAAGAAATACTGTCCTTGTATGAGATCTCAGGAACAGGGCAAATGCCACGTTATTGCTCTGCAAACCAGCAAGGACCTTCACAGACCACTGAGCTCACTCCAGGAATGAAAGGGTCAGCATCCCAGAGGACTGGGACGCTTGCAAGCTGCAAAACTACAACATCAAGGAAAAGCAAGAAGAAACAAGTGAGTGTATCTCATAGCACAACACAGTAAAGCAGTAAGCAGCACAAGTTTAGTAGAGAAACCAAGGAGGAAATGGATTAGCACCAGCACTGTCCCAGACACATCCTGAGCCAAAAAACGCAGGCTAAAACATGGCATTTATGTTGTGTTAGTAAGGGGCAAAATACAAAAAAGTACTTTTCCCTTCTGAAAACAAACAAACAAAAAGCCTCAAACAAAAAAACACAAAACCAAAGAAACAAAAAAACACAACAGAAACCCATACACAACAAAAAGACACTTGTAGATTTTATCTCCTTTCCCCCCCTCTTCCCTCTAAAAATAAAACTTTACAAACACTCCCCAGAAGGAGATACTATGCATAGAAAATTACAGCATCACCTCGATCAGGAGGAGTAGAAATCGCTCACCCCGGCCACGGAGCGCAGTCCTTCCTTGTGAAGAATCCAGCCACCATCCTGGACTGGCTTCTCCACAAGTATTTAGGAGTTAAAAATAACCTTGCAAAACGAAGCGCTCCACCCCCCGCCACACTCAAAACATGACCAGAGTGATGCCTGTGACAAGGATGCTTCCGGGTACCTCTCACCACGACAAGAACAGTTCAAAGAACGGGCAGGGGGGTTGGACTAGATGATCTTCTAGGTCCCTTCCAACCCCTAATAATATCTATGAAACATATCAACAAAACAAAAAAAAAAAAAATTAAAAAAAAAAAAAAAAAAGAGAGGTTAAAACACATCCCAAGAGATGCTACAGCCAGGTTCATCCATAAGCCAAAATATCATCATTTTTCATTCCAAACAGCTCTTTGGTTCACCTGTTAAGCTTGAAAACACATTGGGTTTATAACTTGATGCCACAGCAAAGGGAATCACCCCCACACAAGGGCTGCCCGTGCTCCTGGTGCAGCTGCTAGTGCCCACAAGACCGGAGAAGAGCTCAGCCCAGCAGTGACTGAGGAGGAGCGCTCTCTCCTGCACTGTGCACCTCAGGGAAACTCCCCGTGCCATCAACCTGCCCAGAAATAGACATTTGCCCAGTAACTCAGCTTGGTCACAGAAACCTGACCTCTAGTGCCATGTAATCCAAAGAGGTGGCGTTCCAAGAAGCAGGCAGTCCTGCAGGATACAGAGATACCCCAGTTGGGAACTGTACTGCTAGCTCAGCATGACACAGCCCAGGCTGCTGCAAGAACACGTGGTTCAGGGAGACAACTAAAGACCCCTAAACCACCCCTCTGCCTCTTGTCATTCCCTGACCATTTTAAACTCCTGCAAGAAAGTCTGAAGAAAAACAGTGTTTTCCTTTTCTCATCATTTGTACTGAGCAAACAGGATCTCCTGCTTCCCCTTCTGCAGCTCATAAACTTTGTCAGCAGCCTATTCAAATACCCCTCTGAATTTGCACCTTTAGAGACACATCAGAGCATCCAGCCAGCACACACTCCAAGTCTCATTTGTGATGGCAAGTGTCACAAGGCCATCCACAGCACACCCTTACATGAACACTGCACTGTGCAGACATCAAAAGCACACAAAATCACAGTGCTGCCCTCACAGGGGAAGATGTACATCCTGTCACAGCCTTCCTTCAAGTGGATTCGTCTGATGTCCCAAAACCTCTTCCTTGCCAGTCAGCCACACCAGCAATGCTCTGCTTTCATGGATTCTTTACACTTTTCTGAACCCCACTGCCATAAACTGTCAATTCTTGTCTTTCAGTGGTACTGTCCCATACCAGCTAAACTCAGCCACTCAAACATCCTCAGCAACCACCACTGCAGTCTCAGCAACTCTCACCTTGGTATATCCCATTGCAGTTGGCATGTACAAAGTCAATGCTCTTAATATTCAAGTCCATTTTCTATCGTCCCAGCTTAACACACCACAGTGAACATCTAGAAGTGTGTGGCAACACAACCCACCAGTGTACAGATCTCCACGAGGCTTTAAAGTTCAGAGTCTGTCTCAGCTCCTGTTACAGAGGCATCAGTTTCAGGTGCAATTCTCCATGCTCTTGAGATTCACACCCAAAAGCCACCGCAGTCACAATGTTCTGCTTGCTTCAGTAACTTCTCATTACTCTCTCTTTACTAACATTGCTCAGAAAGTTTTAGAAAGTTTTAGTTTAGTGCTCTGATCAGGCCTCAGAGCTTTAAACTACTGTGTTGCTATATGAGCATACAAGTGAGAGTCATGGACTACAGTGTTCTGTCAACTCAACTGATCAAGCACCAGCAGTGAGCAATCAGGAAAGCAGTGAAAGGTTAAGTGTCGTTACATCCATTCATCTTCTTTATGCAGTAGGTGCCCATGAGAAGTTGGTCTTTATTGACACACATCCTGTAACTTTATGGTTCTCTGTTTCACTTCAAGCATTTAAGTACATCTGGGTGAGGACATGCTCCCCATTTCCCAAGCAAGCCAGCTGCACCCTTCACTCGCTCCAACGTCAATGACAAAAGCCCGCTGAAGAATATGCATCTGTTTCACGTATGGCTCATAGGGCTAATTTAAACAGTTTCCATATGTTGCCAAAAACTGTGACCAAATGCCACTTGCAGATAAATGGGGAGATTGTCTGGCTTCCACAGAGAAGTTTCATCACACAGTTCAGAGCAACAGCTTCTTTGTTCCCAGGTCTGCCTGGGCTTCTGCAGCCCCTTCCACAGTCAGATGCTGCTGGCTAATACAAACACTGCCTCCTCCTGGGACTGCCACCTCCCAACACACTTTATGGACCACACTGAGCAGACGTTGGGAAAGACTGCAACTTCATCAACATGTGAAGAAGATCTATCAGGTCGGGCAGTGCAATCAACCACTCCCTGCTCCTGGTTCCAGGGAAGTTATTCATAGGACAAGCTTTCTTTTTTGCTCAACCCTCATCCAGTTATTGCCATCAGGCACCAGGCTGTAACTGCTGGGACTCCTCAGAGCACAAATGAACCTCTGGGACTCCATGTAAACTATAATTTCAGGTTTCCACATTTTGCATGTCATCTGAAATTAGCATTTCACTTTTAACATAGGCACTGTGGCTTCCTGCTGAGTTCCAGTCTGGCAACAGAATTTCCCATATTACAACTAGACCACATCCAAACTAATAATCTGTAGCTGGGTAGGTGAGAGGACTGAGCAGATAGACAGGTAAGGTCTTCACTCATGGGTACTGCCCTCCAAAAGGTAAATCTGGTCAGGAAAGCAGAAAATAAATACCTCTATTTGGAAATGCACAGGAGGTTATTAGAAGGATTTGAAATCAAAGGGGAAAGTAAACAGGTGCCACTATTTTCTTCGGCATGTTATACTTGTAGTCCAAGAAAACACACTGCAGAATCTGTGCCTACTGGAATAGGTCTTGCACAGTAAGCCCCACCTAATTTCTTTAGACAAAGCTTGCTGAAGCAGGCACCAAACAGGTGTTGCAAGGAGCCATTCAAAGATAAATTTCTCAGCCTGCCCTGAAGAAGCAAACCAATTTTTTTTTTCTGGTCACAGAAACCAAGCTAGAGCTGGATATCCCAGCTTTCCATCACCTGTTTACCAGCACCTCCCCCTGTTGAGGCCGAATGGTTTCAGGTTCTTGACACTTCACAAGGCAGCCATGCTGGAGAAAGAGCAATCAGAGAGCACTCAGTTCCACACTGAGCTGCACACTAGGCTGTCTCCCACTGCTCAAGGCAAGGGGATTCACATCCACCAAATCTATCTTATTCCTACATCTAGTGGTTATCCAAAAGCATATCCTCTTTTGGGAAAGCTGTCAGAGATCATGGACAGTTAATTGAAAGTCCCCCTCCAATGTGACACATGGTGAAGCACATGAAAAATTACTCATGCAATTGATCCACATGGTTTCCATCATTCATAAATTCCTACGCATAAAGGGGAGGCACTGGATTTGCATGTAACTGATCCAGACAGCTGCAGATTTCCATAGGCACTAAGCGCCTTCAGGCAGAAGCCACTCCTCACGTAATCCCATTAAACAGCTGGAATGAATGAAAATGCTGTGTGATTCAGCATGCTAGTGGCAGCCACCTCTGCTTCCTCCACTGTTAGTGCAGGGTCCTCTCCAGTTCAGCCTCTTCCCATGGGTCCAAATTACAGCAGTTATTTCATGCCTGAACTTTGCAGCAATACTGCAGTACTTGCTAGTATGAGGCTACAATAATGGAAGGCTGCCCTCAGAGAGTGCTAGGAACACACCCAGGCTCTCCAGCACAGTCTGTCTCCTCATGGTAGCTTTTGGGGACAACACTGCAGAACACGTAAGTCTTCTCATGAAAAGAAAACAGTACACTGGAGATTGGTTATAGAAGGAAAACCAACACACTGCTATCTCCAAAGGCAAGGTGGTGGAATTCGCACAAAATATAATTGCTAGTAGACACACGTCCAGACTGGAATAAAAGGCTCTGAAGTCAGGAGGATCTCAAGTGGAAGCTGTTTGCCATTTTAAAGGCCCTTCATGGCATTAGGCATTGTATCTCATAAAAGTGTATGTGAAGAGCCAGCATAAAATTTATGTTGTTCAGTAATTTGAAGGAGGCATTTTTAATTCTTCACCTCCTAGGAAAAGCTGGAAAGAGAGGCCAGCCTAACTAACTGAGCTCTGTCCTCTCATGTAGCAAGACTGACTTAGAAGTGTCCAGTAGAAAATGACATTCAACAAGGCTTATGCATCACAAATATGCAAACACTGCCTACCTTCCACACATCCATAAACTGCTAACCCATTCTTAATGCTTTCCAGTCATAATTGATCACTAATACATAAAAATCTCCAACTGCATGGAACCTGGAAGGTGCCTTGATGAAGATTATTAACTGGCCAGACAAGCAAGCATGATGAACAAGCACATGCACAACAGAAAGACCATCTCACTGTGCATGCAGCTTACAGAATTGTTGGTTTACACACCCAGAGGCAGATGGTTTTATCTTTTTGCTCCTCTTCCTCCTTTCCAGTCACTTTTTTCCATGACCTCTCCTGTGCTAACACAGACATTCAAAGGACTGGGAAGCAACACAGTGAAAACCACTTTGTTTTACCAACTTAGTAAAAAATAGTTTGTTCCCAACCAGAGTAATCCATCTTCATGCTCAATTCCCATAGCTCGCCCTATACTGGGAGAAGGAAGATGGGACAGAAGACTTTCTTCCTCAGCAGCAGCTCAGACTTAAGCCAGAATTCAAGTAGCCACAGTTGCAGTGTCAGTGGACATGGCTGTCTTAGAGCAGCTGCTCAGCCCTTCTTAGGCAATGGGTGGTCTTATACTTCAGCATGCCCACCCCTCCCTTTCCAGCTTTGTCCTGAAAGCACAGCATCACCCAGGCCTTCATGACCATCATGACAGCATCACCCAGGCCTTTACAAACATACCCAGCACAGCATCACCCAGGCCTTCATAAACATTCACAAGGTTACATTAAATACACACCACCACCACCACCACTTCTGGTCGCCATCCCTCTCTGAAACAGCCCAGCTGCACCCGTGTGGCAGCCTAGTCCTGTCTGTGTCAGAGCTCCACTTCCTCCACTGTGGCAGCAAGTACCTGGCACTTTTTCCAAGTGATTTATATGTTCCCGTGTCACACAAGCACAAAGGTAGCAAGAAGCCTTGGAAAGCCTGGTGCCACAGCTCACTGAAGACTGTGTAGGAACTTTGATGCAGATCATCAGCACGCACTCTGCCACAGTGCCACTCAGCTGTCTAAAAGGCTGTATTTTTTTCCAGCCTTGCTCAGTGTGCACCTCCCTGGCTCTGTAAGAGAAGAGAAAAGATCCCTGACATCACCAGTCCCCTTCACTCCACAGCTGGATCTATTCCAGGAGCAGCATCATGCAATTGTATAATCAGTGACTATTGCAACACTTAAGCAGGGCTGGATTGAAGGTGCAAAAGCAAACTTCACTTTTGACACTACCCAGCCTTAATAAAATGCCTTTACACAGGGAATGAAGACAACCTCTTCCCCTGACAAGCTATTTGTGCCCTCTGGATAGCAAACAGTCTTGTGTCAGGAGTGTGCCTGCCTTTGAAGTGGGAGGTTGCAGTTTGACAAAAGCAGGGAGCAAAGGCGAGAGGGGATGGAGCTCCTTTGAGACAGTTGCCAGGATTTAACAGTGCCAGTGAGGTCTCCCTGCATTAGCTTTGCTCTGAGGCAGTGAAGCCCTTTTTTTGGCTCAGGCTCTGAAGGCACTTCCCAGCTCCAAGCAAATAACTGTCAGGAAAAACTCCAGCCCAAAGAACTGCAAACTAGAAACTAATTCTAGTTCCTCATAGCCTTAAGCCAGGCCTTGCCATGAGCACCTCTGGGCATCAGCTGGAAAAAGGAAGGTACCAAAAATGGGAAGTGGCTCATTTATTGCAGAAGGACACTTATGCTAGGTCAGAAAGAGGACTCTGTGCTCAGGCATTTGCTCCTACAGCTACTGTTTTCCCAATACCTGCTACTCCTCCAGAAGAAGATGCCACAGCCAGGGGATTAGTTCAAGCAGGAGAGCCTGAGGGAACTATAGCAAACCCCTTTCCCTCTGTTAGCAGGAAGGATCTGCCCCTGGCTCACTTTCACAGGGAGCAGGAGTCCCATGCCAGGTCTGGATCAGGGGAAAGCAAAATTCAAGCACTTTCTAGAGGGGCCATCCCATCAAAAAGTTTCCAGCTACTGAACTACTGCAACAACCCATTAGACAGCAGCAGATCTGCTCCCCATCCCAACAGTTACAGCTCTGCAGCCACACCAAAACCATAGCTTTTAACCCATCAAATGCTAGTACTTCCCTGCTTGGAACACACCTGTACTTCAATATTAACTTTGCACAAGATTAGAACCACCATAAAGTAACATTGCCTGCATGGAGGTCTTCAAGCTGTATTCTTCTGATGACCCTTCAGATTTTGCACAGACCTGCAGTATAGTGGGGAGAAAACTTTCATCCACTCTATGTACCTAAGAGAGAGGACAGAACTCCTTCATCATCAGACACACTGAAGAACTGCAAGCAGGCAAAGCCACTGGTAAAAAAAGGTATTACCAGGATCCAGAAGTCTGAGGAAATTTAGAAATGTAATTTTTAAGGTAGTCCAGAAAACATTCCTCATACAAAGCAACCAACACATAACAATTGCTTCTCCACACTCAGCTATACACATAGCCTCATGTCCATGTTTCATTCATTTATTTGGACATTACTGCCCTGCATCAGTTTTCATCAGGCACATTAACATACTCCATACTCAACAGTCATGCAGCATACACACCATTCTGAGGTAAGTCCATATGATGGAGACTGTTGAGCTTTAATGCTGACAGAGGGAAAATGTAAACGTCAACCCCATTTTTTATTCTACTTGGCCAGGAAGACATTGAGAGCACCAAAATCCTTAAATTTTTTGTGTTCCTAGCAGAAACTGCCACAACAAAAGGATACTGTCAACACCATGAAGAAAAAACCTGCATCCAGCACAAAAATTTATACTTTATTTGTATTTAATGCTGGTTAGGGAGAATAAGTATAGCTCATGGTGTCCATACTGCAGGACATGGCACAGCTGTCATACAGGAAAAGGGTATTGTTAGATGGGGAACTAGTGTTTCCATGGCTGCTAATGTCTGGACACAGGTTAAGGCTGGTTTTGTCTCCTCACCAGGTCTGGTTGCACGGGAAAGGTTACAAGATCAGTGACAGAAGATGGCGTGATGGGTCAGAGAGCAAGGAAAAGGGGGAATACATTGATGTAGTTCACTGGGCTTATTGGTCATAAGGTCTTTTGCACGTACACACTTGATGCCAAAAATGAACTGTTACTCATGTGAAACCTCATCTGCTCCACTAGTTCTAGATACAGGGCAAACAGCTATCAGGAATTTTGGCGAAGCCAAGACAAGGACCTTCACAGATCTAGAAGTGATAAATAAAACCCAAAATATTCCCCCAGAGAGAAAACAATGCAATGTACTAAATACACATGCTTCTGACATAATAGAATATTGTGTATAAAATACTTGAAGGAGATGCACTGTCACTGCTTTCCAGGTGCCATCAGAATGAGGACAAGGTGTGAATTTTCAGAAGCTAGGAAGTGCTCTTTAAAAATGCTCTTGCCCATCCCCGGCTACTAAGCAGAATCCAAAACTAGTTGAAAACCAGTTATAAGCTCATAAGATCCAAACTTTGTTCTGGACTGGCATACTCTGGGTTCAGGGAAAGCCACAGAACCAACTCACCTGCAGCACTGCCTCCATATTTCCTTCTGTTGACAGTGATAGAGGATGCACATTAATTCTCACACATCTCAACTTCTCTGTCCCCTCCTACACAGCTGACTGAGCATTACTATAGATCTGATACTGACTCTGTGAAGATTCTCTTCCTTATTCTTCTGAACCTTACCTGTTTACCCACTGACTGTCCAGGTGAGGAACACCACCAGCAGCCATCTGTAGATGCCAAGACTTGCTATCTGTCTATGCCCACTCTACAACATTACAGCAGCCAAATGTTTTTTGTCGTTTTCCTCAGAGGTCCAGTAGTAGCACAATGTCCTTCCTGAAATCAGGGCTGTCACAAACACAAGAGACTTTCATAAACAAAGCAGATGGAAGACAAAGTTACCAAAGATCATGATAAACAATGAACCACCTCTTGCTCAGGGATCATGAAGTCTACTATAGTCAGAGACTTGCTGGACATACTACTCTATTTCACCCTGCTTTTGGAACTTGCTGCTAGCCTGATGGAAACAGGCTACTGAGTTTGTTTTAAGGCAAGTCAGCCATTCTTGATGTCTACAAATATCTGGGTATGCAATAGAAGGAATCAATCTCTTTTCTGTAGTGCCCAGTAAAAGGACAAGGAACAATGGGTATAAACTTGAGCATAAAAGGTTTCACCTCAACATGAGGAGAAACTTGTTACTGTGAAAGTGACAGAGCACTGAACACACTGCCCAGAGGGGTTGTGGTGTCTCCTTCTCTGAAGATTTTCAAAACCCACGTGGATATGTTCCTGAGCAACATGCCCTGGGTGATCCTGCTTTGGCAGGGGTGTTGGTCTCACTGATCTCTAGAGATTCCTTAAAGCCCCTAATATTCTGTGATTCTATGACAGATTTCTAAGGGGTCATTTCAGTTTTTAGCAAAGCTCCAAATACAAGGGAACAGATTTATAAAAGGCCTTTAGAACGTGTTTTCCAAGTGCTTATCCACACCTTTAGGCTCCCAACTAACTTTACATTTCAGGTCTGAACTACCTTCAGTGGAAAAGGATCATTTTTATAGAGGGCATTTTGTAAAAGAGCAGGATATAATAAACTCTCTAGGACATTCCTAGAGAGAAGTTGCAGTAAAACATACAGTATGTTGGGCATTGAACAACAGGGCAAGGTATGTAAGCAAGAAATCAATAACATGGTTACCAGCTGGGAAACTACTCCCCATACAGACCCACAAATCAGTCTTCATGGCTGGAAAGTTCCTCCAATTCCCACCAATTCTAGTTTTATTCTGACCCAGCTGAGAGAGTGACAATAACAGGCTGGATAGTTCCTGACAAACCCCAAAGCACCATAAATGGTCTCAGAAACTGAGGGGTGTTCATAAGAGCTTGCTTTCCAGGCAGTGAGAGGGTGAGCAAGAAAATGCAAGGCTGAAATCACCCCCAGACACATTCAGCTCATTCAAAGCTTCCAGCAGGGGGATTTAGTGGAGCTTAAAGCAGTTCTCTGTGACTCTTTGTCACAGGAGTGTAGGTACAAACAAACAGGAGCTGGGACAAAGGGAATCAACACACATTTTATTAGTAAAAAGTTAATCGGCTTAAAGTGTGCAACTAAATAAGCAAAGCTTACATTAAAGTGTCCCGCCAAGAAAAGATGCCATGGAAATAAAGTTATAGGAAATACAATATAGTCTCTATGTTCTTTTGTAATCCAGCGTGATAAATATTCATGCTTTTGGGTTAATGGGGTACCCAGCTCTCAGCCACCACAATAGTTTTTTGTTTATTCTCAAGACCATGAACTTTGGAACCATGAACCTGAATTTCAGGACTCTGAATTCATGCATGTTAGCAAAATTCAGGGTAAGGCAGGGGTATGGAGACAATGCTAGGACCTTGCCTTGAGACAGTCCAACAGAGGTTGCTGGCAGGTTTTTGGTAATGAGTAACAAGAGCCCCAGGATGCAGAAGACTTCTGCTGGTGGTGAGGCATAAAGGGACACAGGAAGGAGGAGAAGG
>JAOEGS010014481.1:31062-41138 GCA_025447755.1 Corythornis vintsioides
AGAAGGAAGGAGGAGAAGGAGAAGGAAGGAGGAGAAGGAGAAGGAAGGAGGAGAAGGAGAAGGAAGGAGGAGAAGGAGAAGGAAGGAGGAGAAGGAAGGAGGAGAAGGAGAAGGAAGGAAGAGAGGTGCCACCTGCAACAAAACCCCATCTTTCACCTCCAGTTCCTCCAGCATATGACTCACCACAGAATTTCTGTCTCCAGACGATATCCCCTTCCTACATTCTCCTTCCTTTCATCACCTCCCACCACAATCTTTAATATATTTTCCTGGAGAGGACAGGTAATGAGGGAGCAATGGCATGCACCTCCTCTAGTCATCCCATCCCTACCCCAGTGCAAGTAAATTAACAGCCGTGTTCAAAATCATCCCTCAGACCTTAGTGGGAGGGTATCCTCAGGCCAGCTCTCAAGGAAGCAGCAGCTGCCTGCACACCATAGCAGCAGCATGGAGCAGAACAGAGGTCCACTCCTCACAGGAGAAAGAAGACCTGCACGCCCTTAAACACAATACCTTCAGCCTTCCTAATGACTGACAGGGCACTTCAGCATTCTGAAAATAGTCCTGCAGGGAGCAATCCCCAAGTTCCAGCCCTGCAATCACACTGCATAGCAAACACCCTTCCAAAGCATGTTTTAAGATATTCTGGTCTTCCTAGCCAGCCCCACGACCAATTACTCCTTCAACAGTGCTGCCTTCTACTGATGGCAACATTGCCATCCTTCCCAGTTTTGCTACAAGACCTTCCAATGCCTCTACTCCAACTTGTATCATCATATGCAGATTACTGTTCCTCCTTTCAAGTTATGTTTAGAGTCTTTGAGATTAATGACATGAGGAAAGTTTTTGGAAAGCAAAACAAACAATAACATAGAAACTGGAAGTTCAAAGCCTTGAAAGCAAAATGAAGAAAGCTACTTTAAATGCTGAATCAAGTGCATTTTAAGACTCTTGGGCTTCTTGGTTTGTTTCCCCACATCCACTCACAACCAGAAGTGAAGACTATGATCCAGTTAGGTCTTCAGTAGTTTACTGGTGTATTCCACTCAAAGCATCTACCCTCCTTCCCTGCAAAAACGTGCCATTAGCTTTTTCCCTTTCTCCCACATAATGTAGTGAACCACAAAAGCAAGCCTTCAAACAGCCTGGCACCAAACAGTCAGGCCCTGCTTTGCTGAGAGCTGGAAGCACAATTCTCCACATCACTGTGGATCAGTCTGCTTGGTCTGCAAACAAGAGCTTGTATCCCTTCTCTTGGTCCCTTGGGGTTTAATTGTTTCTTTTAGGGAACATGCAGCCTAAGATTTGGAAATTTATGGGATTTGTTCTTCATGCATCTTCCTTAAGGATAACCTAGATAAACTTTACACAGTGAGCTTTATTTTTCCTTTTGAGCAGAGCTCCTCATTCAGAGCAGCTGAATCCAAGCAGCAATAGGACAGACAGCCAGTGCAAAGGCCAACAGCTTCTTCAAAATACAGCTTCCTGTAGCAATATAAAAGTCTAGAAGAAACAACAATGCTCCCTTAGATTTTAAGTCTTTCACACTTCAATGGCAATACTTTTAGACAGGACTACTACAAAATATTATGTTCATACATAAAGAAGAGGTAAGAGCCATGAAAGCTGAGCTATTAATACAAAAGGTGAAACTGTACTTTTAGAAGGAAAACTATTTCTCCAACTAGTGAAATACCTGCCTTGAATCAAAGAAAGTCTCTGTCTAAAAATCAATTACAGTAGTAAACAGCAACAGTATTCTCAAAACTGAGTTATCCTGCACAAGTATTTAGCATTTAGCTTTGTAATTTTTTAGTTTTGAAATAGCCACATTAGCATAAAGACCACTGTCTGGAGGGAGGAATACACAAATGTGCACTGAAGGAAGGGAACTTGGTGGGAAGAAAACACTTTCTCCATTCCCTGTATGCATTTTTGCACTGAATGTCCTGTTCCTCCTGAAACAGGGGACATCCCTGTGCTCTCCCACCCAGCTGCAAGGACGTGCCTCTTCCCATCACATTTGCCACAATCTACCTAATGATGAGCCAGTGAGAAAGCCCTGGCAGCTCCTCCCATTTCACACCAAGCAGAGATAAAATATACAGGCACTGCAAAAGCATTGGGACAGAGCCACTGACACCACCCAGGAGGACAGAAAGACCTTGTACACTTGATGGTTTGAGAGCCTCTATTTCACACACCCCATGGCAAACATGTCACATCTCTTCCAGGAGATGAGGGATTTTACAGTGGGTGAAGAGGGCAAAAGGACAGAAAATGCTCTTAATGTCAAGCAGACAAGAGGTTTTACTCCTCATGTCAACATCCCATTATTAACCAGCAGTTTACCTTGACAACAAAGCTTTCCAAGAAAATGCAGAGACTTGGGCACTCGAGCAATGGCCTTAGGAGATCCCAGCTCTCTTCCCAGGAAACAGAAAAAAAACAAACCAACCCAGCATATCACATATCACCTTCTTACTGAAGCATGACAAAGAAGAGAATATATGGCAGAAGAGGCCAAAGAGGGGAAAAACAGAAATCAATAGGATTTAACAGAGCGTGACACAAAATCACTTCCCCCATAAAAAGAGGTTACTTGCCAGGTTAATGAATCTTTTCTGTTCCCTACTTAGACACCCAGGAAATGGAAGGGGTCACAGGAGCCATGTGGGTGGGAATGCAATCCCTAGAACATGCTTTCAAGAACAATCAAAGGTTAGAGATTAAATCCAGGCAGCAGTCAACTGCACAACACAGCAGCAGCTTGATACGTGGGCCAGCTGCAGCTCAGAGCGTCACTGAGCAAAATACACTTCCAACATCAACAGCACAGCAAATAACAGGCTTCTATGCCAGGGCAAAAACACTCCAACAGGCCACCCCAGCCCCCAGAATCAGAGCATCTCTGCCATCCCAGGTCTGCAGCACCAGCACAGAATAAACAAAACGGTTTATGGGTCTCTAATCTGAGTTAGCTGCAAAAAAAAAAAATAAAAATAAAAAGGACTGCACCAGAAGTCACATTGCAAATAACTCAGAAAGCTCTTGGCCCAGTGGCCAAAGTTCTCAAAACTCACTTCTAGTTAAAGAGATGAGCTTTACTCTTGTTGGGAATACACAGGCAGCAGACAAACCAACAGAGAAATTTCTGGACAATGGCAGAGTACAAGATCTGGTGGCACAGAAGCCTGAACTAGGCTTCTGAAGTATCAAACACAGTCAGAGCCAGGTGTATATAACTTTGACCTGCAGTTTCTTCTGACAAGAGCCCTACTGACAGGCTCCATTAAAAAAGAAGAAAAAAGTGCAGACCCTTGCTGTTTTATCACTCCCCTGCCCACATCTAGCTTAGGCTATTGACAATAGGCCCAAGGAACAGCTCTTCTTAGGTCTGAGATACTCAGTAAAGGAAATGCAGGTGCATGATTTCCACATTTTTCAAGGCCACCTAACTTGAAAGTCACTATATTGGGTTCTCCCACTGTCTGCCAGAATCATTTACCAACTACTGTTCCTCAGTCTGGAGCCTCTTGACTCCAGTACAGCACAAACACCTCTGGCATGCAGTTGATGTTTCCATCAAAGCTTCACCTCCAGTAGCTGCCTAGTTTGTTACCCGCTGCCCAACTTCTGCAACAGAGACATGGATAACACAGCTTAAAAGTCACCTTTTACCTGTATTTGATGCAGTCTCAGCACAGACTTGTTGCACAGGACAGCTGTTTGAGAATCATAGAATCATTCAGGTTGGAAAAGACCCTTGGGATCATCAAGTCCAACCATTAGCCCTACTCTATAAAGTTCACCCCTAAACCATGTCCCTCAAAACCAAATCTAAATGTCCCTTAAACATATCCAGAGATGGTGACTCAATTACCTCCCTGGGCAGCCTGTTGTGTCTGACCACTCTTTCAGTGAAAATTTTTCCCTACTGCCCAGTCTAAACCTCCCCTGAGGAGAAAAGTTCCCCTGAGGGGAAAGTTCCACGTCATATCATTCAAGTCTACCTTCATGCCCAAGGAGCCACAACACAAGCTCCCAAGCAGACCTAATGCTGGCATTTTTGCAAGAGGGAGTTTTGACTTTTTAAGTCCAGTGCATTTAAATATTTTTATATCTGGGGAATTTTAAAGCAAAAACAATGCTTTACCAAACTAATAACTTTGTTACATAGCATCTTACAAACACAGATCAGTGCAGACAGTCCTCTACTTCCACAACAGACATCTTGCCCCTGGAGCAGAGACAGGCCCTGCTGTCAAGTACAGTCACTGCTATCAGGAGGCAGGGCTCAGGATGTAAATAAATCTCCTCCAACCTATGCTCTCTGAAACAAATGAGCAACCCTCAGCAGGTCTCACCTGAAATTCAACATGTGAAATATACAACCAAACCAGCTGATTTTGCCAGAGTTCTGAGCCAATGAAAATGCTGCTGATCAGGCAATGCTATTTGCAGGCAATGATAGCCAAGTTCAAAGTTGTGCTGATGGCAGCAGAGCAACACCCACAACTATGACACGAGAAGTGGAGAAAGGGAATTCTCATCACCCTCTAGGACCGTATCAACCAGCTGCTAACAAGGAGGTAAAAGTACTCAACTGTACTCCAACACTACCTCTCAACAGGAGGAGGGAAAACATTCAGCAGACTTGAATTGCTGCCTTGTAACACTGCAGTACGTTTAGATCTGCAGATAGCCTTGGTGTTTGTGGATAGGGAGTTTAAACAGATGTTTTGCTTGGGTGCTGATATTTGCATGAGTACAAAATGAGAGGATGCAAATTTCCATTTGGGTCTAAAGCTGAGCTGATTCACAGACCAGCACCATCTGAGGGTCTCCAACCATCTGTATCAGTCAAACCAGAGGGTGATTTACCAGCGGCTGGGGTTTCACATGGCTTCCTTCTCAACAGGCAGTTAAACATTTCTCTTCATTCCAAGCTGGTCTGATACAAAGTGGCCAAGAAAAAGCAATCAATCATTGACAGTTCTTCAATCAAGAGCTTCCTTGCACATTTAAACAGTTTCTATTGACAGGGAACCTTCCTGTTCAGGAAGTGCTATAGTGGATCTGAACATCAACTTATAGCCACCCTTGGCAATCAGCATTTCTGAGAGGTCAGATGCAACAAAGGAGGAAGATAAAAAAGAAAATCCCAGTAGCTGAATCAAAACAATAACCAGTTTATGCTCAATCATCCATCCCTTCTGAGCAGTGAAAGCACATTTCAGCACTACTTGAAAGCAGTGTTGTTGCAGGTTTGTATCTGCAATACTCATAATCCAGGACAACCAGATCATTCAATGTCAGATGTGCCTCTTTCCTTTCAAGGTTGCCCATCTCCAAAAAGAGCATACAGACTTCCCTATCAGGTCAGTGTTCTCCCCAGTCCCAGCAACATCTCCTTCATGTCACAGAAGCCAGCCCCACCATTTTACTCTTGTTTCTCAGAGGCAAGGGGAGACTGACAGAGCAGTCCAGCTACTACAGCAAACAGCCTGTTGCACGGAATGGGATGATCAAGCACAGTACAGCAGGTCAATACACATCATAGCACAGGGCTGCTGTGAGCTGAGCAAGAATCAAAGAACCTACTGACCACTGGGAGAACAGCACGGGTCACTGCTAGGGTGGAAGAGGAGACAGGGTACCTCCTAGCCCAGGGAGAAAGCATCACAGAACACCTGAGGCAGCAAGGAGAGAAGGATGTGAGTAACCATCCAGGCAGCAACTGAAGAGAGCTTCAGGAAAAGGGAGACAGGGAAACAAACAACATGTATCTATAGGAAACACAGGGAAGCAGGCAGAGAGCACAAGGCTCTCTCTAGCAAAGGCAATGTGAACAAAAGAGAAAGGAGGCTAAAAAACCCAGTGCATCAGGCACACGGCTCCTGCCATTTCCCAGGTACAAACACATGGGTCTGCACAAACTGCAGCAGGCACTGGTGGTCACAAAGCTCTTCCCCACCCCGAGGCAGCAGCCACTCACCTGGGAGACAGCCACAAACACAGAGCAGCAAGAACAAGGTGGCTCACTGACAAAATGCAGCTGTTCTTGCATTAGCTGTCCAGCAAGGCACAGGTGTGCTACACATGAGCTGAGGGCAGGAAGAAAATAAAAACTCCAAGTACATCTGAGAAGGTAGAATGTAATTACACAAACAGAAAACACCTCCAAACAAAATCCTCTGCTTTGGGGACTTCTGAAGCCTGGAAGATTTGCAGCACAGTTTCTAAATGCCTTTGTCTGAGGTGTTGTGACTTGTTAGTCTTATGCCCCAGAACACCTGAGGAATGAGCCTTCAGTGGTCAAGGCTGCACAGGCTATGGTCAAGTACATACACCTGTGAAGTGCATCCAGACTACAAAGTTCAATAAAGGCTCTACAAGGCCTTTGTGGAGAAGTATCCATGAGAATTCCAAACACCTCTTCACTGCCCTAACACCCTTCTTTAAGACAAAAAAAAAAATAAAAAAAATAAAGCCCCATCCTAAATGTGCTCATCCCTTGTCCTGTCCATTGCTAAATCCCAAGATTTAGGTATAGCACTGTGTTACATCTCATGCAAGACAAGCAGATCCAACACACGTCCCAAGAAGTGTCAAAGATGAAGCATGCTTTTGTCAGATCCCAAGTAGACAGCTAAACACAGGAAGGACTTCAGACCTAGACCTTAAATGCATCTTTTCCCAGTGATCATAAGGTTTTGCTCCCAAATTTCCCAGGCCTTTCTTTCTTTCCCAGGACAAATTTCTCTACCTGGGAATTTCAGCTGCAAGAAGATGGTTGGTACTTTTTCTCTAAGCCGAAGCCATTAGTTTTCACTTGCCTAGGATTGTAAAAAAAAGACACCTTAAACTTTCCCTTTGAGGGCAAAGCTTCTGCTGCAGCTCTGCCTCACTGCAAAATACAGCTTTCCCAATGACAAATGGCCACATCACTGAATGCATATAAAGACAGTGTCTCCAGTGTCTTCACCCACCTGTTTTCCACTCTGTCTGTCACCTCCCCAGAGCAGGTAAATTAAAGACTAGATAGTCTGTTCTCCAATTCTTTCCCAGACCACCCAAAAAGACTCAGCAAACTTCCTCCTTGAGCATTTAACCCTTCCTGCAACCTACCGGGGAAAAATGTCAGGGGAATGATTGCTGGCAAGAACTCTCTCCTTCCTCTATAAATTTTGCATAAGCATTGAGGAATCCACAGACTGGGTATGTCCCAGACTCTTCCCTCAAAGCACACATGTAAGTATTGGTGTCAAAGAAAGGGGGGGAAGAACTTTATTTTCTGGAAGCCCATGTGGCTTCTACTGTCAAGAGACCAGGATTCAGCTCCCAGCCCTAGCATCACTTTATTGACTGCTCCTGGGTAAGCTGTTGGCTCCTATCACCATCTCCTACAACTCAGAGCCCAATTCCAAAGGCACTGATGCCTTCACCACAGCTGCACTGCAGCTCACTTAGGCTTTCCACACCAGCTCAGAGGTTTCAAAGCTTTATAGAAAATCTGTAAGATGCAAATGAGACTCCTTCACATGATTCTGGGATTCTGAAGCAAAGAGCAAGTTGGTACATACTCTGCCAGTGCTCCCACCCCTACCAAATCAAACAGGACAACTTGTGAGATTGCAGGAAGCCCCTCATCAAAAGCTGAGTGAGCTCAATCCACAGCCTGCAAAGAGTTGCCCTGCTAGTATCATGGATCTGTGCTATTGACAGCAAAAACACCATCTGCATCCCACTCAAAACCCAAGAAATACTCAAGGAACCTGGACTTCACAGATCTTCTCTCCACTTTCTCGTTTGATTAGCCCATCAAGGCTTTCAGATCCTAACAGCAAATTCCTCGTCTGCCCACAGATATGTGTGTATGCAGCTTCAGACGTCTACACCAAAACTCAATTGAAATTTGCCATCCCCAGAACAAAAGGCACTGTGCCTATGCAGGGGGAGGGCTAGGAGGAGAGGAACGACAGTGAAGCACAATTTACATAATGAGAGCTTCTCTCAGGACACCACTTAGGGTGTGAGATCTCAGCTATAGAGCATTTAGAATCTGTTGGATCAAATCAGCAGGGAAAGCAGGAACATGGATGTGCAGTGGTGCACTGGGACTGAGCAAGAAGCATCCACACTCAAAGTAACAGCGGTTTAGACAGGAAAGCTGCACTATCATTGCAACTGTCCCTCTAACAACTTTTCTAGTGATAAAGAAATAGAAGAGATGGGACTACTGCTCAGTTCCCTAACGGTGCCCCCTCACACCTCTTGCCTCAGTTCTTCCCCTTCTGAGCTCACATCCCAAGCACTCCACAAAATCCATAGGGAGTAACACATTTTCCAGGTGCTATCATCCTGCCAGAGCTCCAGTCCCATTCTGCAGCCCCCCCACACCAGGCTCTGCCTGCTAAGGAGTACTGGGAGCAATGGGCCAGAGCGACAGCCATTGTTCTGATCAGAGTCTCATAGAAAGAAGCTGAACTTGCTTTCAAGGCTGATTTGTACCTATATGCAACTTCTCCCCAGTCTAACTCTACTCAGCAATGCAAACCCCTCCAGAAGAGTACTTGAGACATGCACACGTTTTTGGCCTCTGCCTCAAGCACAAGGCTAGGCAGGCAGATCTGCCCGTCTCCTAGCGCAAACAGAGTCAAGACTTGCAGGTTGGCCCGTGTCTGGACTCAGTCAGCCTGTAGATAGGACAAGTCACACAAGAATAAACTGCCTAGCCAAAGCAGACAGAAACAGGGGACTCCAACACATGACACCCTCAGTGGACCCCCTAAGATGAGCTACTGAGGGAAATGCCAGGCCTTGGGAAGCAACACTGAACCTCCACCTCACAAAGGGCAGGAGGTACCACACTAGGAGTCAAAGTACCCAGGAACCAAGAAGCTGAGAACAAAACACAGCTTCTCCTCTTCATCTGCTGATTCGGCAAGTGGAAAAAGAGCCTCATCACAGGCTTGTGACTAGAGGGGTCATTCAGCCTGTCATTCAGGGCACAAGTTATTCAGTGCCCAGATCTCCTTTCTGTTTATGTCTCCTGCCTCCCCTTGCTGACTTAAGTTGGACTACACCATCTCCAGAAGTCACTTTGAGCCTCACAGATTCTGCTTTTCACCTCAAATTAAAGTTCATATAAGCTTGCACCAAAATAACTACTTGAACAAATTACAGCCCATTTAATTCCTTTAGTTCCAGTTTGCCTGAGAAGCCCCAGAAGAATGTGCTTGTTTTGTTTACCAGGCATCCACAGTTCCTCCTGCTGCCTCCTTGTCAGGCAGCCTCACTCAGACCTGCACCCTGGCCTGGGTATCCTTACCTGGACCCTCTAAACAGCAGATCTATCCAAAGCACATGTCAGGGACATTTTTTTCATCTATAACAGAGCAGATCTGGGCAGGAACCTTTGTACCATTCCCTTTGAAAAGCTCCAGTGACCTGCCACAACACTCAGCAAAACTCACTCAGCAGAGTCAGCACTATCTCACCTCCCCTGGCAATTCAAACCAACGGTGCAGCCCTGCCTCGACTGTCCCTTTACCAACCACCCAAGCATTTTCCTCTCTCACTCTCTCACCTCTTAGAAAGGCAGGAAAGCAGCCACAGATCAGGAAAAGGAAATCCTGGATGGCTGGAGTTAAGAGGCTGAGCAGCAGTAGGGTTGTAGCCATTAGCTGAACTGTGGTAACTGGGCACACGTTTAAACCAGCAGCAAACAGTCACAGTGATTTAGGAGGTTACTGCCCTGTGCTGTCCATCCTGCCTTGCTGCTGGAGATGATTAGACTCCTAGCTAATGCAACAGAGAGGAGTGTGTGCCAAGCTTTTCACTCTCAGTCTAGCAGATCAACCATCGACAGCCTGTACTCAACCTCAGGGCATGAGCTGCAGGGGTGAGGAACTGGCAAGCTTTCACTTCATAACCTGCCAGATCTAAATCCATCACGGCCTCTGGGTCACAGCCATTAGCCTGCAGAAAAAAAAAAAAAAAAAAAAAAAAAAAAGAAAGAAAGAAAAATAATTTTAAGAGCTTTGGAAAAAACGTTAAGTAGAGACGCATTT
>JAOEGS010014481.1:41148-54812 GCA_025447755.1 Corythornis vintsioides
GGGGGGAAACGGGAAACCTTTCCCTTCAAACCCCCCCAAAACAAAACCCAACACGGCCCCGGGGCCACCCCCATTGCCCTGCAAAAAAAAAAAAAAAAAAAAAAAAAAAAAAAGTAGTAAAGCAGTATAGTTTTAACAGCTTTGGAAAGCACGTTAAGTAGAGCAGCAGTTTGTCTTTGCAATGGGCTAAGAGCCTGCATACAATCTGCAGCCACAAGACTGTGCACAGGAGTCTATGTCTACAGCAGCAACGGAAACATCACCAAAAGTCTCACAGTGCTAGCTCTGTTTCCACAGACCATCAAAAACTTTCCCTTGCAAAACATGCTGTCCACCCAAGCTTGTCACAGTAGGTTTGCAATCCTTCTCCCCAGTCATGCTTCTAGACAAATACTGACACTGTCCCACCAGAGGAGAAACTCAGGCCCAGGGAAGTTGTCATTGCTATAGCATATCAGGGACAGAGCACAACAGACATCCTATACAGTTATTAGGCAACAGCCTTGATACAGCCCGTCTTAGAGGAGTAACTCTATTATAGAGGCATCTTCATCTCACAGAAATGGATCTCTTCAGTCAATAATCTTGGCTGAACTAAGCTTTTGGGATGGGGTTTGCAGCCTTAACCAACTGCTGAGCTCTGTTAATGGTCTACTACCAGAAGATGAAGAAGGCTGCAAATGCAAGGTAGAGGGAGGGCCTCTAGCACAGGCCCATGTGGTACAAGTCCTCTTTGCTTTGGGGCTGACTTTAAAAACTGGAACCATTCAGCACACAGATACAGGTAGATGGCATGTAAGGAGTGTCTTGTTCCCCAAGTGCTCTGCACTTCAGGTTGATACAGCCCTCATGCAGAGAAAGTGGATCCGAGAGCCAGGAAGCACAGCCAGACAGGACAGGCTGAAAGAGCCAGAATCTCTTTCTGCTACAGAAAAGACTGAAACTTAAGAAAGCTGGTAACAGTGCAGACTAGTGAAAAAGGCTGCTGCAAAGCAAAGGCACTGAACCATCCTCCATGCAGACTAGGTGACAAAGGCAGACCTACACTGCAGTACTGGAGCCTCGGGTCAGACCACAGGAAAGTCAAAACACTGCTAGACTAGGCTGCCTGGCAGCCTCCACCACAGACAGCTGTGTGCCCACACTGGCAGAAACACCAGCCTAGTCCCAGGCTCCAGAAAGACTGTGTGACCTACAGAGGTCTTGTTCAATGGTTTTCTATTGGAAAGAAGACACCAGAAAAGTATTAGCAGCAAACACTGAGAAGTCAAAATGCATACATCATTTCTGCAATTGCTTCTGACTGAATTGAATTGACAGGAATAACACATGCAAGATTTGTCTGTCTCCTAGGAGGGGTGGTGAGGATGAAGGGAGACTGCTGGTGGCAGTCTGGGCTTTTCTCTGTGTTCACATAGAATTAGAGAGCCTGGAAGATGACAGGCCTGCAGGAAAAAAAAAAGGGTCTTACAGCAAAGGCAGGTAAATGGCAGATTGGAGAAATTTATTTTTTTTTAACTTTTCTGACAGATTCCCTTTCTGACGTAGGTAAGTCAAACTAAATGTTCTGTATGTTATCCTTAGAGAAGCGTTCCTCATCCTCCATGCACTTGAGCTGATCATAACACTCAACAGTCCCAAGTGCATATAAGATGCATTGGAAACATGCCATACTTCTGAGGAGAGAGCAAGGAGAACACACTTTGAGACAGAAAGGCCAAAACACTGTACCTGCAGCTCCCCAGGTCTGAACCATACCGTATCACTAACAACTACTTTCACTGGAAAGAGAGAGAGAGGAATTTGTTACCATTTAGAAGCAGACAAAAGCATAATAAAACATTTCTGGGTGGGCTGGGTCCCATATTGATTAAACAGAAAAAAAACCAACACTAAACCATATATTAAATCACTAATCACTTACTGATCAAGGGAATATTTTGTGCTAAAAGTACTCTGTGAAGAAAAGAGGACTGAATTGAATGTAGGAATACAGTGCACCACACAGAACACAAGACCTATTAAACAACTTGCCATACAAGACAGAGTGGCTCTTAAGACTTTGGCTTGACAGAGCTCATCTAATGAGAGCAGATATGGCTACAAGTGCCCTAAAAGCAGTCGGGAGAGAACTGTAACAAGGAAAGCTATCACAGAAGGACACTGAGGAACATCTTGGAGAGCATTTGCAGGGCAAAGCCCTAGCTAGAAAGAAAGACCAAGAACACCTCACACAAAGAAACTCCTTCCTTATTTTCAATCCTACAATATTAACAGTACTTTGCACAAAGTTACCTGCAAACGGAACAAGACTAACAAGGTATTGATTGCCAATTTCCCAGCAGAGAAGCAATTCACAGTACCACAACGTATGCTGATAGCCGAGATCAAAAGGAGCAACAGTCACATGAAGAATAGCATTTTTCCAAACAGAGAGCCTGCCTTCATATTCCCTTCGCATTGAGATATTAGGGATGACAGAAGGTGTCCGAGAAAGCAAACGGTTAAAAAGAGTTAACAATGAGCTCAGAAACGACTGAGGACAGTTTAACATGGGAACGAAAAACTCTGGGAAAGGGACAGAGGGAGCAGCTGGAGGTTTCCTGGAGAGGACGCGGTAACTTACACATAAGCAACTAGAAAGTACCTGTATACACGGGGAGGCTCGGCCGGTGCCCGAGGCGGTCACACCGGCTGCCTGCCCGCCGGGGAGCCCCGGGAGAGCACCCGCGCCAGCTCTCAGCCGCGGGCAAAGGCGGCCCACGAAGCGCCGGCGTGTTCCTGCCTCCCCGGGGCACGCACCTCAATTCCGGACCAGATGGACCCCGGGACAAGTTGAAACAGCTGCCAACAGGCTGCAAAAATGCACAGGAAAAGCTTGGGGGGGTAGGGGAGAAGGCAGCACGAAAACGCAAAGTACCGCTGGGCACTTCCCGGGCTTTGCAGGGGAGATTTCGCATGGGAGGGACGCGTAACAGGTAGGTGAGCGCGGAGATGGGGTGATATTATTTTTTTTTTAAAAGCCAGGTGTAGCCTCCTACCCAGGGCTGCAGCCCGCAGGTAACGGCGGCAGCGAGGGCGCATGCTGCGAGCAACCAGAAACCTCCCGCCCCGGCAGGACGGGGAGCCCCCGCTGCTCGCCGGGTGCCCCCGAGGAGATCTGAGAGAGCAGCGGGGATGCGGAGGCGGCTCCCAGCAGGGAGGGTGCTCCCGCCGCGACCAGGTGAGCTCGGGGCTGGTCCCGGGCAGCGTTTCGCAGGGACACCTGTCCGCCACCTCCGTGTTTGCAAACTTCTCCCGGAGTTGCAGCCCGCCCGCTCCCCTACCGGCTTTGCAAGGGTCGCGGTACTCCGTCAGCTCCTCCGCCGTCTCCGGTGCCCCCGCCGCTAAGGCAGCTTCCCGTCCGCCCGTCCCCGCCGTAGGTAGAAGGAGCAGCGAGAGAAGGAAGCGGCGGAGCGGGGCGGCTCCGCGGCCCATAGCGGCGGAGCGGGCGGTTCAGCTGCCCGGGCTGCGGGCACTGCGCGGCGACAGCGACCCCGTCGCCGCGGGAGGCGGGAGGGGAGAAGAGGGGTGCCGGCGCTATCACTCAAGGCACGGCCAGCCAGTCACGGCTTCGCCCGCTCTTCTGCCCCGCCCCGACGGACCCCGCAGCTCCGGGCCGGGCGGGGCTGAAGGGTCCGTCAGGGGCGGGGAACCGCTCGCTCTCCCGCCTGCCCCACTTAGGAGGCCAAAGATCAAATTATAATTAATTAAATGTATTAATATTATAATTCATTACAACTATTATTATACTTCTCCCTCGAAAAAAATATCACTTCAGGGACAGCCCCAGGGAAATAGCTCATCCACTGCCCACAGAAACAGTATTTCATATAATCATAGAATCCTTTAGGTCAGAAAAGACCTTTGAAGACCATCGAGTCCAACTGTTAACCCATCACTGCCAGGTCACCACTAAACCATGTCCCCCAGCACCACATCTTTTAAATACCTCCAGGGATGGTAACTCCAGCACTTACCTGGACAGCCTGTTCCAATGCTTGACAACCCTTTCAGTGAGTAAGTTTTTCCTAATACCCAACCTAACCCCTCACAATGCATCTTGAGGCCATTTCCTTTGTCCTGTCATTATTACCTGGGAGAAGAGACTGACACCCTGTTTGCATCACAGCCTTAAAATATTAATGTAAGGGGATTTTTTCCATGAGTAGGAAAAAATGGGACCAAAAAACCCCAAACTAAAGAATGGGAAAAATTAAGAAATATGGGACAAAATACCAATGTGTTCATTTACCCATCTCACCTGCTTTTTAAGTGCATTACAGCTGCTTTCAGGAACAAATAGGCTGTTTATTGGAAATTTGGGGTTTGGGTTGATCCATATACAGTGAGGCCTGGGAAATCAGCTGCATCAAAATGACACAGTGGTGTCTGAGCTAGTGGACCCCAGCTGCCCAAAGTTGTATGGTATCTCTAGACATCAACAGCAGAGCATGTAGCAATGCATTAGAAAGCATCATACTTTAGGTTCCTTTGTCTTGTGATATAGGTAGTCCATACAGAAGGGATGTCTCTTTACACAGTGACTCTGTAGAGAAAACAGCAGATGTCCACAGTCCAACGACCTCACTGGATGCTGAAGTCTTAAGAATCATCTCACAGGGGCCAGGCAGGTGCTTCCATATGAATTCAACACTGCACATGGCAATTGCTGCTCAGACAATATTAGTTGGAGGCTGAAGCAAGTTAGCTACAGGTTGCTCACCTATCCCCAAGCCACTCAACAGACACACCATCAGGCACAGACAGTACAGATGCTATACTGGTGAGCAGAGGAGAGCTGACGAGTGTACAAGCTCAGTGGGGGGATTCTTGGGGTGAATGTGCATACCACAATCACCTTGTGCAGTAACTCTTTGCTCCTTCAACTGTGTAATTCACTTCCAAGCTCCCACAGCAGGATCTTTGAGCAGCATTTCCTGTTACAGGAGCAGCTCCAAACACTCCATTCAGATAGATATCCATAAATTTGTGATTTGTAGTGACAAATTTCGTCTATAGCAATGAATGATACCTGAGCATAAAAAGGCACAACATGATTCAGACATCTCCTCAGCATCAATGCAGGCTACTGTAAACCATTCCTGCCTCTCCCCACAACCCCATTTAATATTGGCTTCCCAGAAAATATAAAGTCAGGAAATTAATATCCTCCCCAAACCTTCACAGAAGGCAAAAAGGCTTCATCAAACCCTGGCATGAAGACCATGGTCAAAAGCTCTGCTGATCAAACATTAGTTTTATGCAACTTGTGAAAAGTCCACTGAGTAAAGACAAACAGCTGGCTGAGGAGCGTGGAGTAGACTCCCTCCCACAGGATGGGGAGATTGGCACAAGTTACCCACTTTCCACCCCCAGAATCACATTCTCCATCTCTCTTCTGTAACACACAGCCCACACAGCTACTCAAGGAGAGAGGTCAAGAAAGATAAAATCCAGGTGTCTACCAGCAAGGCAGACATTACAGTAAGGGCACTCTAAAAATCTCTATAGCACGAGATCGTTTTGTGCACAATCATATCCTCTGCACAAGAAACACCCTGAGGAAATCTTCTAACACCAACATTTTTCTGTCTAATGTGTATATCTGGGGGGCTATAATCAAGGTGATGGCAGTCACATATCCACCAACACCTCAGAACCTTTCACATTGTCTTTTGCACTGTGATGTGAGATTGTGCAAGCTGGACATTTATTTCTGAGGCCCAGACAAACAGCAGCTGGTCCATGCTAACACCAAAAACTGAGTTCAGCCTTTAACATCTGTGGTTCTGGCAACAGCTGAGCACAAAACACATTGCATTTCCTCCACTTTGTGCTTCCAAGCAGGTCCCAGAGGATCAGAGGAGAAACCTGAAGGACAGGGATCAGCAGGTGGGGGAGTCTGGGTCTTCTGTAAGAGAAAGTCCCAGGCTACTCTATAGGTCACCATTCACAGGAAGAGAAAATACACAGGGGAAAGGACTTTGATTTTCACTGCAAGAGTGAAACATCCTTTGGCTGTACCAGTCTTGGTAAAATGAGGTGAAAATGGGAATAACAATAACACATTTCAATGGACAAAGTTGTGACTGGGACTTATTGCTAATGCTGGAGAGCAAAACAGCTGCCTGGTCATTTGCTTTCCCGAAGGATGCACACTTCTGTCCTTCACTCCTCACTGATGATCACAAAACTGGGGCTGTAACACCAAAGCCACCTGCTGAGATCAAACCTGGGGCATATGGGAATTTTGAACAGAAGCCCTAAATGGGTACTAAACTTGCAAAGATTGCAGGGGCTTTAGGTACTACTCTGGAAGACTTGAGCTGAGACCTGCATGAAGAACAGAGGAAAAGACAGTAGAGCTCTTCAAGTATGTGAAGGAAGAATAAGCATCAGCAGGACAAATGAGCACTGAGGTTTCAGGCAAGCTTTCTAGCAGTAAAACAGGGAAGTCCTAGAGCAGATTGCCACAACAAATGAAAGGAGTTTTCATCACTATAGGTTTTTGAAGAGGAGTGTAGACAAATACCCATCAGAATAAACTTAGCAAGGTAACTAGATCTGTCTCCTGGGTTTTATACTGCTCATATACACACTAAGCCTAACAAATTTTGCTTTTTCTGCATTAGGTTGCTACTTTCTATGATTTTGTTGAAGAGCAGAACCTAATGACTGTTTCAAAAAGGAAAGGCTGATCTCCCCTCTGTGCTTCAGAAGAACTCCCAGTTACTGTGAGATAATAGCACTAGGTGCTCCTTACTCTGTAGAAAAGGTTTTTGGTGAACAAAAAGGAATTTTCCAACCATGGGTTACATACTCCTGCCTGCACAAAGTGTCACTGCTTGTGTCTAACAGGATTTCATCATTAAATGTATGCTGAGCTGTTAATGCACAGATGAATGTGACTGCAGTGAACTCTTTACAGTGGATTTTAGAGTCCCTGGAACACATTTAAGCACTTATGTGTCAGTATCTTTAAAGACTCTTTTTTGGGTAGTGAATCATTTAACCTTACAAGAGATACTTCCCTGGCAGCAATGCAATAAACATGACAAAAAAAGAAGAAAGACAGCTTCACTTTCTGAAGGTATTGGAAGCTAGAAAATAAAAGTTTGAGTTCTTGCAAGGAGGGGATCAACAGCTTCCCCAATCAGCATCATGGATTAGCAAAGTACTGCCCTTGTCAGCAAGCTGCAGATCTAGATTCTTGACCACTAAGAACAAAGTCTTATGACCACATGAAAACCGTTAACCTCTTCCACAATGGCAGCCTATGTTGGAGAGCCCAACCTCTTCTACAGTCAGAAGGTCTATTATAGATATGGGTGGACATACAAGAGGTTATGCTACAGCTTTGAAGCAGAAAGAGAAAAAGAAAATTGTGCAATTAGAATGAGAACATGAGGGAGTTCATAGGAGTCTATTACTATTATGCACATATAGAACAGTTGCCCCAATACAGCAGACTCTGGAAGATCCTAAGATGACAACTGCTTGACCCTTCTATAAATGGCTCTTAGTAATAATCATGGCATTATGCAACTGGCAGCCAAAGCAGTGCACATGGAGTAATGACTGCTATCTGATATTTGTAAGATCAGTTCATGTCATATTGACTGACAGGTGCCACATTAGTGCAAATAAGAAACAGAAAAAGCCTTGTGAAAGTATCTTTTTCATCTGAGCTGGTAAAACAGTCTGACGTTTTACACCAGTAGTGCAACTCATGACACCAACAGTTAACTATCTGAAAAAAACCCAATCTATCTCCATAGCTGTCAAAGGCAGCATTTTCCTTTGCAGGATCCCCTCCTGCCTACCACATGTAAAAAGAAATCACTGTCTTTTCAAGCCTTGATGAGCATACAGCTCTTTCTGAACAGCATCGATGGGCAAAGCTATGTGGGAGCTACTTAGTGCTGATGGCACACATGTCCCAAGGCTAAAACACACGCATTTGTTAGCTCTTCCACAGGTCCTGATTATTCTCTCTTGCCAACACCTGGGTCCATCAAACCTTCTAATACAGTGACTGAGGCACCACGACCTTGGAGTCCATTGCATTGTTGATTCCTCATCCCTCTCCAGATTTACTGGCAGAGATTAAATTCCCTGGTCTTGGCTCCCAAAATGTGCTAAGATATTTATTTCTTCCTCCATGTACAGCACCACTGTAAGGGCAGATAGAGCCCTGGAGAGCTGGAGCTGAACCCAGAGCATTCTATTTCCTCTTCCCTCTGCACTTTCAGGAGCCCTCACTTCTGCTTCAACTTACTTCATTATTTCCCTTTTGGTAGGAAAGAACTGCTGGTGCAGATGTAACCGAGGGTGCCATGCATCAATTCCCAGAGACACCACTGGGTGATCTGCAGAGCTATCCACCTCCCTCTGCTTTATGAGGCTCGTTTACTCTCTCAGTATCTTCCCACGCTAATGAAGCCTTTTCCCTTTCCCCAGCTCCTCCAGTCCATGTTCGGCATCTGGTTTTATCTAACTGTTTATTGCACTCAACTCCCCTTATCACTTCTAGATTTGACACCTCTTCATCTCTTCTTCACCAGCTTGACCACAGTCATTAGCAAATCCAGGTGATAAAATGAATATTGACCCCTGCTCTCCCTTCCTCCCATCACCCATTTTAGTCTCTGCTGCAGTAGGCTGCAGGTGTGTCAGTCTTGTTTGATCATGTTTATTGCACTGCCACCAGGGAAGTATCTCTTGTAAGGTTAAACGATTCACTACCCAAAAAGAGTCTTTAAAGATACTGACACATAAGTGCTTAAACATGTTCCAGGGGCTCTAAAATCCGCTGTACGGAGTTCACTGCAGTCACAGGCACATTCACCTGTGCATTAACAGCTCAACTTACATTTAATGATGAAGTCCTGTTAGACACAAGCAGTGACATTTTGGGAAGCCAGGACGAAGCAGCCCATGGTTGGAAAATTCCTTTTTGTACACAGAGTAGCAGCAGATAGGATTCTAAGTCACTCGTCTAAAATAAGGACCAGGCATTTTTCCCATCATTACTGCAATCCTTGAACTGTGTATGGAAAAGCAAGCTACTGCTGGGGTATTTTTGAGCTGTAGTCAGAGAAAGCTGTGGGAGGCAGGAAGAGAAATCTGTCTTATCTGAAGTATGAATTTTGACTTGACCACAGCTTCCCAAACTGAAGTATGTCAAAGTGATATTTCAATACTTCACTTAAAATCCATTTTCAAGGTTCATACAGGAGTCAGTATTGCTCGGGAAGCACTGAGCAAAGCTGGTGGTTTTCGTGACCTCTGATGCAGGGTTGATCAAGAGGACGTGGGATGCAAAAGCATCTGCCAGTTCAAAACTCTGAAAGGTGAATTCGCTGGTCTTTCCACACTATTTTTTGCCACAGGAGAAAAACCTGTCTTGTGTAACTTTTTTACTCTTTCCCCAAAAGGATGGATCTAGGAAAGCAAAAACATTTCTAAACTTTTGCTATGAGATGGGATAGCTGTTCAGCAACAGGCATCCTTCACAGAGCAGGTTAGCATATGCTACCCAAGTTTAGGCTGTTTCACAACAGTGGGCAGAATTTAATGACTCTCAAAAAAGCAGAAATGCTTCTTCATGGACAACTGCCTGAGAGAAGCTTCTCAGTCACAGGTGCTATACAGGATTTCTGTGCATAGAGTGATTTGTAATAACATCTTCAAGCAAATCACACACTTGGCTCTGGCACAGCACACCCAGGTATTTCCTCTCATTAGGCAAGTGATACTTTAAAATAAGTCAGTCTTATGTGTCACTCTTTAGAGTGACAGGAAAAAATATAACCCACCAAAACCAAAAAATACAAACAAGGAATTATTATTTACTTTTTGATTACTTTTTTCCACTATGTGTATCAAAAAAAAAAAAAAAAAAAAAGGTACATTTCCGATTCAAAGGTGGGTGTTTGATAACTTTCTGGTAGTGAGATGAACAGAAAAATACCTCAACAAAAATAAAAATCAACTTTCAGCAATTAAAATTACTAAAAATGATTCTGCAGAGTGACAATGCAGAACTTATATAACACAATAGCATCTCTTCAACACTTTATTATAAAAATCTCCAATTCTTCTAGGTAAATGGGTGTTTGTCTCTCTAAAAATGTTAGATCTCTTTAAAATTAACAGTATGTAATGTTTGCTAATTCACCTGCCAACTTCTGGCCCAACATTAGAAGGGAAATGAGAAGAAAATTTCCCTCACCTTCTTGCAGTTATTCATCTGTAGCAAAGAGAAAAGCCTCACACTAAGATAATAATAAATTTTTCTCAGCCAAATGAAGCAATATGGCTAAACCAAGACTAGCAACTCCGAATAAAAAAAAGCACGAACTGAACTCCAAGGGAGCATCAGATCCCTAGCAGCCCAGAAAACCACCACGCCTTGCCTAGTACTATAGCACATCACACAAGTCCAAAATTCCCGAGAAAAACCTCTGGGAAATGAAAATTAACAGCCACAAAAACTTGATTGAGTTCAGCATCACATGATGTTTGGAAGCTTCTTCAGAAGAAAAAAAATCTCAGCATGGTGTCAAGCTGCAGCAGGTTTTTCTAGGTTGGTCAGCTTGTTAATCAGAACTACTAGGCACTGGACTTTTTGGTACAGATCCTGCATAGCATTTCAGGTTTGTAGGGCTTAGGTCTATGCTTTGGTGAACTGGAATTCATCAAGGTAACTACTGCATCATACAGTTAAGCATGTCTTACAATATCAGGAAGCCCTAAAATAAGAGTTCTGTATAATTAATTTGGGGGTTTTTTAGAACATAAACTCTCAATTCTAAAAATGCATGTATTTTCAGGACTACTGCAGTCATGTGATGCTAGCTGAAGGGTAGGTATGAACTTGTTATGTTTTGGAATGCTCCAAGACCAAGGTTTTGAAGGAGATCTGTCTAGAACGTAAGGAAAGTTTTTCCAGGTTTGGTTTTCATAAGATGTGAAGCCTCAGCATGGTAGAACCTCCAGAGATATTAATCATATTGTTCCGTATTGTTATTGTATTACTAGGAGCTGGCAAGAAAATTAACCTATCAACAAGCCAAAAATGCCAGTAGCAATCAACATCATCTTCCTTGCTCGTGATAGATAATGTTGATTGCAAACACCTTGCATCATGGAGACTATACTGATGAAAACAGAGAGACCATCAGTGGTATGGGGCTGGGGATAACGACACTGTAACAGTATATTTGTCTCCAATGGCCTGTATTTTAAATTGGTTAGTCCACCAAATCAAACAACTTTTTCTTACCCTTTTCCCAATTGAGTTTCTGTCCTTTAAAGTTACTATCTCCATGAATTGCTTGAATTTTCTGGAACTGCACAAAGCCTTCTATCAAGCTTCTCTCATTGTTTTGATTTGTTCTCGTCCACATGACATAACCTGAAAACTGAAGAAAAATTATAGATAAAAAAAAAAAAAAAGCAAAGCTAGTTATAAAAGCTATTTAGTATATATTAGTTTATACTAATTTTTTATTCTAAATATTGCAACAGCCCCATTCCCCCACTGAAAATCAACTCCTGGATGAAACTGCAAGATATTAGGAACTACTTACAGAACTTGTATGCAGACAACTCCTCAGAAAATCAGTTGTATTTTCTCACTGAAACTGTTTAGCAAAAATCATATGTTCCTTTGCAAGGCTTTGGAAAACAAATGACTCCAAAACATTTTTGTTTTCCTAAGAAAAGATGCTCCTGATGACTGTGAGCCATAAACACTCTGCTTCAAAATTTTGAAGTGTTGTTTTATTCCAACAATATCAGGGGCTTTCATGACTTCAGTGCTAATCCTGGTAAGAGATGCTTGGTTTAGACAGCAGCAGTGCCAACAGCCATTGCAAGGCTGGCAGTACCATGGTGCATTTAGCTGGATAAGTTATTATTATAAAAAGATTCAAATAAATGGAATCCTTCTCCAACCTAGAGTTCCAACCAGCTCTTAACAAGCTGCATGGTTAAGAATTAATTCAAGGTAAGAGGACCATTTAACACTAGCTTCAACTGTTCTGTTTAACTCTCCACAGACTGAAGAGATTTGTTTTTTCCTAAGCTTATACTTTTCAGATCCATTCCAGTGGAGAAATTGCTGATGCACTCACAGTGATGCCATTTTGCTGCCCTCAGTGATGCTGTGTACCTATACTTCCTTGGGAGAACTGGGTTGGGTGCTGGTGATGCTGAAGCCAGAGCAAAAGGTAACTTCCACACTTCTTTCTGCAGTAATCAGTGATAAGAATATGCTTGCAATTTTATCCAGTTTTAGCACCAAAAATGTAAAAAGCATTAGGTGTTTTGTTTTTTTTTTTTTTAACCTGAAACTTGTCAGACACTTGCACTATCATAAAGAAAACAATTTGTGTGCCCTTTACACACTTTAGAATGTAATTCTAGAGAGGAATTAATAGACACTATTCCCTGAAAACATTCAGACATAAAAAAATTAGAGAATAATGTAATGTTTATTTGCAGTCTCCATTATCTCCAATCCAGAGTTCACTGCTTTCTATATATGAAGTACAAGAGGTGCTTTCTATATGAACTCTGCCTCAAATGAAAAGATGTACAATTGTATTTATCTAAATCATCAAGAGTGGCTACTGCTCCACAACCGTTTACTTGATTCTCTGGGTAACAGAACTGGGAAAAGAAGCATTGAGAGCCAACTGAAGAGATTACAAAAAGCTTGAATTCAAGAACCAGCAAGTCCTAAGAAACAACCATGGAAAGAGAAGCATTGGCTGTAAGATCTTTATTTCTTCCATAAAAGAGGAAGGACTACATCATCTAAGCAGAGAGCTTCCAAATTCTATTAAGCAAGATGGTTCAAGCTATATCCACAGTTTTTTGGGGGGCAAATAAATAGCCCTGCCCCAAACAGCAACCATGAAGACAAACTGTTGAAAACTGGTCACATTCTGCACTCCTCCAGAAACCAAAAGGAAGGGCAAAAACAATGCAACCCCCTCTACTTACTCATACGCTAGGGTGGAAGTATAAAATTGTCAATCATTTAAACACAGTACTTCTCCAAAGGAACATGATTGCACAATCAAAAGCAGTGCCTGTGCTGCATCTTTTCAATGTCACTGTTCATACAGTCTTATCTGGATATGCAAAAGCTAGTAATGCCAGAAGACAGAGGAAGCAAGTGGGCAGTCCACCATTCTGTGGCATTTGATTAAATTAAATTCACAAATGTTTTGGTGACATTTCTGATACACTAATCACATAGTAGTGCTCTAAACAGAGAAACAGACCCATTACCAAAAGAGTCCCTTTAAGAACATGTATCTCAGCAGAGTACTTATAATCTATTCATTGTGTGGTGATAATGGCTTCTCACTTCAGATTTAGAAGAACATGGATGAAAAGGGCTTCTCACAGCTGTATTCACTAGCAAAAACTAACACAAAATCCATTCTTTGCTTTATGTCTCCATGTTGGAACAAAGGAAAACTAACTGTTGACCCAGTTTATAAGCTCATCTGAAAATCTGCCTGTACTTAAAAAAAAAAAAAAAAAAAAAAAAAAAAAGGTACCTTCTGTTAAACAAAAAAGGGTTGAGATACAGACCCCAACCA
>JAOEGS010014481.1:54822-74781 GCA_025447755.1 Corythornis vintsioides
ATTCTTTTTTTTATGTTTCCATTTTGAAACAAAGAAAAAAAAAATGTTAAACAAGTTTAAAAGACCATATTAAAATCTGACTGGACTTAAAAAAAAAAAAAAAAAAAAAAAAAAAAGGTACCTTCTGTTAAACAGAAAAGCGTTCAGCTACAGACACCAACCATCCACTTGAAAATTATTTTTTGACAGATTGGTTAACATTGGCCAGGGAAATCAGAGCTGAAAGCTCAAATACTTGTCAAAATCCACATACAGCAGGATGTGTTGCCTCTTACTATGAACCTGTCAGTTCAGTTCCCCCAGCCTCCAACCCAACCTGCCCAAGCGCTGTTGTTTCTCACCACAGCTACTGCATTATCTGTACTTTATAGAGACAATATACCGCTAATCAATACAAATACTTTGTTCATTTTTTAAATCCAGGAAGTTGGTTTTGCCATGGTAGGTGCTCTGTTTCAGGCAGCCACACTGATGAAGAGACCCTTATATGGCAGATAACTAAAAAGTAAAAAAAAATAATTAAAATTTAAAAAGCCCCTCAAGCTGACTGGCTTTGAAATCTGTCACAAACACATTCAAGATATTTCTAGCTAAATACAGTGCAGAATTAACAGTCATCTTAGAAAGACTTAACCTTTATTTGCCCATTTGTATCAGTCCACCTTTACCCCCAGTTTTCTCAGTACACTAGCTGGATCACAAAACAGATTTCTCCACAGACGGTTCAGCCAAGAAGAATCTTTTTGGTCTGGTCATCCACTTTGGTGCTGTATTGTACAATACTGTTGTAAGCAAATTCTGAATCAAAAGCATAAGATTTTGATATCTGAAACCCACAACAATATTGGATACAGAAACTGGTGTTCAGCAGTATTGCCCTTCCAAACATTTTCAACTGCAAACTCAGCTATTTTCACAATCAAACACTTTTATCTGAAAAGTTTATTTGAGTTTTCTGAACACTCTAAAGCAACTGTGCTCTTGATGTTACACGAGTGTCCAGACAGGATTAACAAAAAATAAAATGTTCTAAATTACAAATTTAATTCCTGTAAGAGCTTGAGAAAGGAAACAGAACAGAAAAGCATGACATACACACAATGTGAAGAAACCCCAACTTTTCATGCAATGGCAGGCAAGATGTAAAAAGCCACCCAAATTCACACATTTTTACATTGAATCATCAAAAAAGTACTCTGTAGTAAATCTGTACATCCAAATACATTTGGGATCTACACCTAAGTTACATTATTTAATGTTATATACACTTATTAACCCTTGTATAATGTCTAAAGGAAAATCTTCATTCAAACCCAAACCAAAAAAAAAAATGCAAGACTAACCTGGAAAAAAGGAGAATCACTCTAGACATTCAGTTAAAATGTTGGTTTTGTTTTAATCTAGACCTCAAAGTGTTTTATTAAAAAACAAACAATCCTCTTCATTTAACATTTTGCTTTCTAACTGTACAGTAAATTGCATTGCAGAGAACACATCCCGACTTCAGACTGTATTTTCTTTGGATGGATTTAAGATGTAGCTGGATATTACTTTCAAGATAAATAAAGGGAAGTTGGTCCAACTAGAACAATAGCTGATATATTACATGCATATGGGTTTTTTATGTATTTTTAAATTATTTTTTAAACAAATGAGTGTAGGGTATAGTTGATATCGCAAATAAACCAAAAAAGCACCTGGAGTCAAAATATAAAACATACCTCCTATCCTGGCAATGGCAGTAAAAATCAGAAGAGTAATCTTTCTGGAACAGCATTTTTACATAATTTAGAAATGTTAAGTACCAGGAAGACTACTAATCAAGTAGTTTTAGCAGCCAAGTTTCCCTCTTTTTACTGAATGGAACAAATGCCTTAAATAAACCGTTTGTCCTCTTCACTGAAGAGAGCTAGTCTATTCATCTTTAATGAGCTAGGTTTTTTGTCTTTTTTTTGTTGGGGTTTTTTTGGGGGGTGGGGGGGAGAGATTAGCCACGTACTTTAGTAATGCCTACTGCATATAATCCAAGCATTTGCTGTGAACAGTTGGAGAAAGCAGTCAGTAAGAACCTAGGATCAATGAAATAGATGTTACTTTAAGCCATCCACAAAATGGAGACCCATATAGAGCCCAGTGTTAAAACCCAAATCTCTTCTCGCGCATTTTGTTGTGCAAGTTCATCCCCATGAAAACGGGAACTGATCCATAGTTCAATTTTCTTATTTCCTTAGTCAATTTTCACATTAGTGTAGATTTTACGAACAAAGGCACTTGTTCCCATGTAACCAATAGCTCCTGCAAAAGAAGTGAAAAACGGAGGGTAGGTTAGAGAGCCGGTGATGAAAACACGGCAGCAGCACAAACCACGCGCTTCAACAGCACGCACTCCACACAGACAATTATTTACCTGCAATACTTGTTCTCACACTCTAATTATCCATGCTCCCAAAGAAAGTCTGGCAAGGACTCCCCTAGTCTAGCAATCTAAATCCTTTAAGCCATCTTACCAAGAGGCCATGCTCACTTGGCCTCGATAAATATAGCAGCCCCCCTACTGCTGCCAATAACCGGGTCCCTTTTTCTGAACAGAGGGTAAAAAACATACAATCACCCACTCTGCAGGGAAGGTGGATATGAGGGCAGGTTTTTATTAGAAGTTACATGCCTTCTGGATGAGTGTTTTATTGGCAGATGGCTTTTTCCTTCCCACAAGGCACAAATAATAATAGATCCCCATCCTAGGGGCCTTAAACTCCAAGGAGGTCTGTACAAAGAGATTAAACTAGTAGCAGTTAGTAAAGGAAATTGCAACCTGTGGTTTTCAAATTAGTAAGAGTCATGAGCAGAGTATGCATTGTCACTGCAGTATGAGAAGAACAGGTCACTGGGTTTCTGATAGGGCCAACAGTTTATGCTAAACCCAAAATACTGAAGAACTAAAGACATCTAGAAAAATGAAAGAAATGCACTGGACCAAGAGCTCTTCTCAGAGGGAGTTTCAGCAACCTACCTGGTCAAACCCAGAACCTCAGGTTTGCCAGGCTTAGTAAATACTGCTGTCTTACAATATCCACAGGGAACATCTCTTCCAAGCAAAATGAGAGTAAAACAGCCTTGTGGGGAAGTGAAGTTGAAAATCAAGCAAGAATAAGACAACTGCTGTCAGACTGCCAGAATAACACAGAATAAAATACAGGAAGAAAAAGACAGAAGCTGGAGCCTGTAACTCACTACAGAAAAGACAGATCCTAACATCAAATGTTTGGATGATCAGTAAAGAACAAACCGGAAACAGAAGAGGTGTTTTTGCTTCGCTGAAACACTACAGAGAAGCCCAGAAGAAATTACAAAACAACATTTTTGGTGATCTAAGATGCAGCAGACCCACACAACACGTACTAAATACAAAAACCTAACCATTGCTCAAAGTTTTCTGCCAAAACTTCATTTTCTAATAAAAAATATAAAGTGTTTTTATTTTGGTTTTTTTTTTTTCATTTTAGAAATTTGGGCCACATAGACCTATAGCTAGCATTGATGACTACTGAATTTTTCAGAATCCAGAGAGCAATTTAAAACCTGGGGACTGATGGGATCATTTCAGAGGCCATTAATTAAACTCACAAAATCTGGGTGTCTAGACCCCTAAAAGCCCAATGTTCCTATGTAATCAGGAATTTTGCACAGGCAATTCTGATGCATTGTCTCAATACTACAAAATGGTAAAGAGCCTGTGGAGTCAGCCTCTCTGCTGTGTGGCATTTCAAGCTGTATAAATATTCTGACAACCATTCCACTAGCCAGCAAATGAGGGATTTGCATTGTCCTAACTTGGACAATGCAGAGTTCAGTTACAACAAACAGAGCACACACAGAACACCAGGTTGCTGGTGTGTTAAGTGTGCTGAGGATGCCACAGAGGGCAGGTCTGGCACTTCAAGGGGAGACTGGTATGGCATCTGGACAGACCCAAGCATGAGCTGAGCAGAGGAGGTGACATGAGCTTAGAGTCATTCAGCAGTACATGGAGATTCTTCTGTAGACTGTCAAGAAACTAATCTTCTGTCTTATTCAGTAAATTGACAAAATAATGGCACTGGACTCCTGTTTTAAGATTCATCATATTTTGCCTGTTAAAGCAGACACTGCCAATAGACCCAATGCCCATTTTAGTTGTTAAACTCAGACATACTCCAGAACTTGCTGTTTGAGAGTTTCCCTAGTGCAGTGATGCCAGATATCACAGAGATTTGGGAGAACAAAGCATTAATTGTGTTTCATTTGGGATCTAGAGAATGTGTGCACAAAATGGAGTGAGGGGGAGGAGTAGAGAGCAGCAGTCACATGAGACCACAAGCTCTCAATGCCATAAACAAATCATAACCTATTCTGAATCACGGGAGCCTTACCCATGAAGACCACTAAGGGCCAATACCCAAGGCAGGGGTTAAGCCTCAAGGCTACTTCACAGGCATTGAATAAAACATGGGGTGGGGAGGGAGAAAGCCTAGACAATGAGGACTAAAGAATGTCCCCCTGAAACAAATGCAGGACAGTTGGCTCATTTGAATAAAAACCCCATAGTACAAGGAATTATTTTATTTATTTATTAAGTACGTTTTCAGATTATATTTATAACTTGCCTACGGTCTACATAGGTTTAGAAGAAACAGAAAGCAAGCATATTTCAGCAGAATAAGCTTTTATAAAAGAGAAAAATCCAAATGGTGAGGAAGAGCAATCACAACACAAGAAAAAAACCCCCCATCCATTAATTTCAAACTAATTAACTTACTAGAGTTGTGGCTCTGTAAGCACAGAATTCGGTTTAAAATACTGTAAGTATGATTGAGGGGGTTTTATCTTGATGCTGAAGCATAGTATTGCAAGAGGCTTTTCTATACTACCTAGCTCCTAAGCCATCCACTGAGTTGGAGAATAAGTTCTATTCTTTTCTTTCACTAAGAGGAAAACATGAGAGCTCAAAAGGTTTGGAAGTTCTCATGGGCTCCCTACTGTCCAGTCCCAGAACTGAGATGCTCTGCAGAGGGCAGCAAACTTTGTGGATCAAAGCATCCCACTCCATGTGGGATTTGAGTTCACTAGGCATTGTCAGTGGCACTAAAACCAGAGTTGGATGATACAAGCCAACAGTTTCCCTGTGGCTGCTTTGGAACCCTAAACTGCTTTGTCTCATACCCAACTGTGTGCCACTGAACATGCCCATTTGCCTGAGCCTCCAAAGAACAGCTCTGCACACTCTTCACAGGAGACGTACAGTCAGTAACACACACACTGCACAATTCTTTAACACAAATGTCTTTGTTAGACCTCAATGGCAGCAAGTTCCATAGACAAATGCTTTTTGACAGGGGATTTTTTTTTGCTCCCTCCACAAGCTGAAAATGGGAGTTCTCACTAAAAAGTAATCCCACAGCTTCTCTCCCAATACACTTAAAAAGACAAAAAGAAATCTCTATAGAGCTGTGGAAATAAAGTTTAGTGTGTTATTCTGACTTTGAATAATTTGGATTTTAGTCTGGTATTCCATCAAGTTGTGTCCTACTATGTCAAGAAAGCATTCTACAGTCTTCCTTTTCCATCTTTTTAAAAACATTTTAATTACAGAAATTGGTGGCAAGTTTGGCTTCTGCATCATAGACATTTTAATCAATACCAGCCTGAGCAGTTTAAAGAGAAAAGATTAGAGCTGAAAAGTATAAGCCTATTAAAGAAAAAAAAAAAAAATGGCTGCAAGACTACCAGAACAGCAGGGAAGTCTTGTAATGTGCCAAAAACCTGATGAAGCAAGATTAGACTGTATGAGGGAAAAAGGCAACAGGTACTCAGCAGTGAAGAGATTATTTCCCTCCCCTTTTTATAAAGTATTGTGAAATTACCCACCCTCTTGGGATATCAAGAGACATATAGTTCACAGAAAGTAAGTTCCTGTAAGACATCATATGTCTTAAATATCAAACTCAAAAAAATCCTTTCACTAGTCTACAGTACTATTAACATACTACTAACTTTCCTAAGAAGGAAAGAATTAAATAAAGATCACACATAAAAAGCAAGTAACATAATAGGAAAGTGCAAAGGAACCAAGTAGCACTTTGAAAGTCATAAAACAAAGGATAAAAATAAAATTAAGAACAAGTATATCAGACTACCAGATGACCTCCATGCTGAGAAGATTTGTTTTTTTCTGAACAACTGTCAAAGTGGTATGTTAAAAAGCAATGAAATTGAATGCACACAAGCATTCTGCACTCTCCTCACCTGTGAGTATTCCAATACATATTTCTCACATGCTATCCTGAAGCATCAGTCCTTTCTATTCTGGTCACCCTGATATATACATGCCACAAGATACAGATGGTAGTGTCATCACTATTGTGATACCACTGATGCCTCAATGGTGTACATAGCTCCTTGTCCTGGAAAACTCCTATATTAGGTAGTAACCAAGTATAAGCAGAGCACTCTAAGATTATTCTCAAAGACTGTAAGGTTTTTTGAGCACAACTTGCAGACACACCCACTCCATCACCAATACCACAGAGTTAAAATCAGAAACTGTCTGAAAAAGTCTGACAGAAAACTGTCAGTGTATTTGAAACTTACCACACATTATTCCCAAAGCTGTACTAAATACTGCCATATAACCAAAATAAAATGATGTTTGAAAGAGGCCATACATCCTGAAAAAGAAAGATAGAAAATTATGCTAGGTCTTTTTTCCAGTTTTATCAAGAAACTTATTTGAGAATACAGCAATCTGATGTTCAAGCAAGAAAACTACCACTTACTTTGTCTTGAAAAAGTAGTAGTAAAAGGAGTACATGTAAACATAAATTGCAGTTGATGCCGCAGAAAGAAAGCTTGTCCATTGCCTGAAATTAAACACGTCTGTGAGATATCTAACCAAAAGGCTACTCAAGAAGATGTACCATGCATTAAAAACCTGCCTTCAAAATAAAGCGTACTGGTTCTACAGACTTATTTAACAAAATCTTTATGTTTGTTATAAGTGACAAAAGCTTCTATGGCAACAGCTCCCACTGATATCAAGTGATGATGCTTCTTAATATTCCTGTGTGACTTGACTTTTTTATACTTCTACACATTTTTATACTTAACTACAGATACACACACACACACACACACACACACACACACAAAGGTCCTGTACAGAAAGGATCTCAGAACTGCTTATTCTCTACAGCTAAAATCCAGACATGGGACACCTTGAAAGGACCCATCTAGACTGAAAGACATTACTTATCCATAGAACTCTCACAATCAGGTGCAATATGCAGATAATGCAACACTTACCACCTGTAATCCTCTGCATTTAGCAGGAAATAGGTACAAACGATAGTCACACAAACTGTCACAATGCAGAGGATAACCAGAACCAACATCATAAATCCATAGACATAGTAGATCTTGTAAGCCCAGAATGAAGTAAAAATGAAATACCTGAAAAGAGCAAACAAAATATGCTGATTATATTGTATTTGAACTTAAATTGTTGTATTTTTAATCAAAAGGCAAACAGCTGACACTCACATTTCAATAAAAATTGATCCAAAAGGGAGGATTCCACCTAGGCAAACAATAACAGCTGGCTCCATGAACCTGAAAGATATTAAGATTAGTTTAGGGACAATTTTAATCTTACTATAAGCACATTAAGACATATAACCCAATAATTGATACAGCATAGAGAATTATTTAAAAGGCATGCAACCAAGAACATTTGTCTCATATTAGGAAGAAGATTCCCCCGAAGATGTCATGTGTATGGATAGGAGGAAACAAAACGTACGTTTCATGCCTATCACCTACAGGTATAAGGTTAAGTATCTAACCAGCCTTAAAGGCTACAGAAGGAATCTCTTTTGCCCCAAAAGGGTTTAAGTCAAGCCCCACAACATCCACTAGCCCTGAACAAACACACTGAACCCTCAGATCTGTTGATAGCTACAAATACAACAAAAACATACAAAGAAAATTCTGCAGAGTAATGGTTATATAATTAAGAACCAGTGCTTATTTTTAATGCTATCTTGAGTCATGAGCCTATGGCCAAAATGAATATTCAGCTACCTGAAGATGATACTGTCACTTACTAAAGGTGACCTCTGTGTAGTACTTGCAGTGATGCTAAATCCAGCTAGTAACTACAGATCTAATTTGCAGCTTCTTTTATTATTTATAGGGAGACTCGTCTAAGTTGACAGTGTGCAATTTCATCATTTATCTGTCATGCTGATCCAGAAAAATCCATCAGATTCCCAAGATACAGGTCACAATATAAATCAAATCCTACCACCAGAGCTGCATAACCCACCACTAACAAGAGACTACGTCTGCTGTGCTTCCTGGTAGTGCAGGCACACACGTTTCAGTGCCTCCTTCACTGTGTCTGTTCCATTCCTCTGAACAGGGGAAGCAAGAAAAATCTATTAAAAAAAATCCTCTGAGGATATTTTCATTTCCATAGCTTGCTGCTTCCGTCTCAGAATTAAATTAATAGAAAAAAGTGACTGCATTCATGATTTTAAAAAAACCCAAGTCTATCTTCTGAGACTCGGCATCCACCCTTCATGCTCACTTCAAAAATAATAAAAGCTTCTTCTCAATTCAAAGGGTATACCTGGAGTATTTTAGGCTCCTCGCCATCAGCAAAAGCATAGAATTGGGAACAGCATTGCAAGCTCCTCCCCACCATCACCCTGCAAATATGTCTCATCTAGTACACAGAGACCATTAACCAGAACAGTTCTGCCTCCAAGGCACATTCAAGCCTAAATCTTTACAGAGGCATTAACCAAAGAGGGAGGGTTTTGCTTCAAGACACCTATACAAGAACTGGGTTGGGACCATCCTTTTTACATAAGAAACTGAAGAGCATTTCAGGCTGGATGCGAGTCAGTGATCCAAAACTGCAAAACCTGCTACAAATATTAACCATGGTGTTTTAATTCAACAGGAAAGTTGTATTAGGGAGATGTCAGCAGAGCTGTTCTTCCAGGCACAACTCCATTTAAATAAAAAAGCCCAGTTATTCCATGAAAACTTTTAATGACCACACCTGAAAAGTAACTTTCAATGTACTAAAGTGAATACTTCTAGTTAACATTCATGCTTGTCTTTACCATTTCTTCTCTGGTATGGGACGAGGCACTGCATTGACACGACATGGAAAATTGGGTTGTCCTGACATATTTCGACCCAGAATTGTACCAACGAGGTTCAGGGGAAGAATGACAAAGAAACAAATACAGCACACAGCCACCTGCAAGCAAAAAATAAAATAATGGTTAAATAAATCGGTATAAGATGATAAAAAAAAAAACAAACAAACACAACCAACCTACTCCATATATATTAGTCCTTGGGAATTGACTGCTGAAAATGACACTCCTAGTTATGTAGCATTAGTCAACATACAACTATTTTATAAAACAGAAGTGTTTATTTCTCAAGAAACTTCCCAATGAACATTATTAAGTATACTTTCTTGCATCAGTTGAGAGAACGGAACCACTACAGATTTTTAAACTATTTTTATGTAATCACTATACTCAATACATTAAAGAGGAAAGAAATGGAAATCTCCACGGCACTTCAGAGAAAATTTTGTCAGTTTTTCAAACTTTTGCAGAGCTAAAACTCCCTGGGAGTTAACTTCTAGTTAGGAAGTTGTACACAAGTCTACAACTGCTCCATGGAAAATCCTTAATCCAATCAAAAAAAAAAAACAACCAAAACCAACAACCAAAAAAAAAAAACCACAAAGCAAAACCAAACAAGAATTGTAAAGCTGTGTCAGAATGCTACCAATCAAAACTTTGGGTTCAATTTTCTCCACTATCCACCAACCAAGTAACTAAGAATACAGACTGCCAAAGGCACAGGCGACCACTGGTGAACACAAGTACACAATTTAGAAGCACATCAGCCCTACTTACACAGAGAGATTAGGTTTATGCACAAAGTAGTACAGTCAAGCCAATGTTCCAGCTCTTTCCAAAGGAAAAGCCTTCCTAAAATTTTACCATATTTTTTTTTTCTCCAGTATATCTATATAGCTCTACTTTTGCTATTCCTTGATGACGTATTTTTATCTTCCAAAAGAGGGAAATTTGAAGTGTTTAGCAAAACATTCTCTATTCAGAACTCCTTAGCACAAAATGAATTATTATTAGACAGTTTGTTAACTTCTTGATATTGATAAATAAAGACAGCACAGTTGCCTGTAATGCAGTAACCACAGTTGTGAATACTGACCTTGTGACCTTCTCTATCCAAACATATGAAAATACTGCCTTTTAAAAGCATTGTTGCCTGAGGCTCTGTGTACACCCTGGTGCCTCCTGAGTAAAGAATCTACATTCCTTTTTCACTCTGTCAGGATGCAGAGTCCATGGCAGCACATTAATCCAAAACAATGACCAGGTCTAATTAGGAGCCACAGTAACTTGTTTAAGAAGCAGTTATTCCAAGACAAATAAAAGCTGTTCACACAGGCTATATCTACAGAAATATGCTTCAAGTAGCTGAAAAGCACAAATTGCTAGGCTTCCTGAGATGAGGAGTTGCACTGCATAAGGTCAATACAAACTTAGCATTAAGCCAGTGAGACCTGTTTAAGGCAACTGACAAAAGTCAGTGGGTTATTCCTCTAATCACTAACTTGTATATCATTACTAGCCTAGGCTAGATGTGAATGGGAAATGTTGCTGGGGTTGGATGGAGCAAGCTTTCATGCCTCACAGAAGTGGTACACCCAACCACTGGTCAACAAGAAGAAGCACTGTCTAGACTGCTCTGCATATCATTGAGAAGTTATTAAAGAATTACATCATGAACCACTAAAATATGAAGCTTCAGGGGTGAACAGGGAAAAGCTAAGTAGTATTTATACTTGCCAATAATAATGCAGATTTTACATAATTTATACATATTTAGTATCTCCCATGTATCTTCTTTACTCAAAGTACACAGGTAAGCAAGCAGAGTGTCTTAGGTAGGACACTGAGGTTGCCTAAGAATATGTTACTGAAGGGTACAACTAACTCACTTAATGGGTACAGGCTCTGTCCTTGAAAACTGCTCAGTCTAAAAGAATGAGCAGATGAGAATTTTCAAAGAAAAAAAAGCCAAGAAGTATCAGAAACATCAAGGAAAATCATCTTGAGTGCTACATTTACTGAAATCCTGAACAAGAAGCCACAGCTTGTTTGAGGTGCAGTGGATGAAAAGATGATCAATAATTAAGGCCTTGACAGGATCCAAAGATTTTCTGAACTGACTATACTGAAACCATTTTAATTTGCAAGAGCTTGCTGTGCTTACTGCCTGGCCAGGTCCTCTGGGTGTGTGGGGTGGCCCCTCTCCATGGTGCTCCAGGTTTCAAACATGGCTGAGGCAGAAAGCTCAGACTCAGGCAGTGTGAAAGGGCATCTGCACTGCTCATCCAGCCACAACTGTCTTTTATAATGCAATTATCAATATTTCTGTAGCTTCATTTCTTGATCTACAAAGTGGCTCCTGACTGGGACAGTGGTAGAGAGCAAATTCACTGCTTTACTGCAGAAAGAAACTGTCCAGGAACTGGCCTGGGTTCCAAGCTCACCTGAAACAAAACTTTGTAGCTTGTAATTGCCCATCTATCACAGGGAGCCACACGGAATGAATATAACCTTGGACAAGGAACCAAGCAAGGAACATCCACATCTAATTACTGATTAGCTAGCAAACTCCTAGATGCAAAAAAGGCAGGCAGCAGCATCTCATTCTAGTGACACCAACTGCTGAAAGGTTTCAAATCAGGTAGGTAAAGGCTTCGCTTGTTCTAGCGGGACCTGACTGTTGTGTTGTCCAGAAGACTGACTCAGCAGCAGCTTTGAAATCTAAAATGTCTATCTGAAAAAAACAAGCTGAGTCAGACGAAGGTTCCTTGAATAATGGCTTCAGTAGGTACTGCCAATCTGACCCCAGTACACCTGTAATTGGCATCCATCTGAAATTGAGTGCTTGTGGTTTCATTATCAGATCAATGAAAGAATGACTGTTAATGGTGCAACATCTTCCACTATTTAGCTGAAAAGTGAACTGCTTTCAGACAGAACTGCTAGTATCTTCAGTGAAATACAGTAAGCAGTATTAGGTAAAGTCAATATTTTGTTAAGCAATGAACTACCTCTCCTAATGCTATGCTATGTTCTGCAGACAGCTGGAATTGCAGTACAATTTTCCCTTTTTATCCTGAAGCCATTCAAGGGTCTAAAAATCAGCTGAGATGATTTTGCAGTGCAAAGAAGGTTCAGATAAGCAAACAAGGATGGACCATAGTGCAGGCTGAGGAATGCATCCCACTTCCACCTGCCTCTGAAAAACTGTCCAAGCTGATAAAAGATGTGAATGTTCTGTCTTTTGAGATAATCCCACCCCAACGACAGCAACCTGCAGGTCTTAGCAGGCTGACAAACACAACAATACTGCTTAGAATCACCACTCTGTGCTGATGCATCTGAGGACACATCTTTCTTGCTTTTAACTTGCTGTCTGACTCAAATGTAGTCTACCTGCTCAGACTAATGCTTGCTAAAAATTACTTTCTTCATTCTTGGCAGTAGTAGTCTTCTACAGTTGCAAGAAATGACTGAGGACAGTTGGGTTATTTGGCTGCTGCTTTGGCAGGTATGTTCCTCTTAATTTCAGATCTGAGGTGCAGACACTGCCTTCCTCCCCAAGTGCCTGTTGCTGCAGATGTCACGGGCAGTAATGATGCAGGCTGGGCAATGTCTAAAGCTAGAGAGTTTAGATCCACAATGAAGCAAGCAGAGGGCACCAGGGTACACAAGTGACAGGAAGAGATATAGTTAGGGTTTTGTAGGCCTCTTGAAAAAAAGCATTAATATAACACCAGCCACAAGAAATTAAGATAACAGTTTTAACAATCACTTCAGAAAACAGGAATTATGTAAACAGATCTACTACAGCTACAAATTCAGTTTTCCATCAAGCAAACATGTATGTGTTCTCCATAATCCATATTACTGAAGACAAACTATACAAGTTTTCCTACCAGGCCAGTAAAATAAAACACCTATTTAATTTTGACTGCTGCATTTTTTTGTTTCACAAAATACTTATACGCAAGCATGTGATTTAGTGTGCAGGTTTCAGTTGCCACAGAAAAGACTGTCAACCTCACCAAGCCTGGATTTTTTCTAACCCCTTTATGTTTTGTTTTTATGGGGAAAGAATATTCTACTGCCCTTGACTGAATGGGCAGAATTCAGTTTTCCTTATTTGAAAGGAAACATTGTCAAGAGGGATATAATTTATGTTCTAGTGCCATGTGTTTCATATTTTCTGACAACTGTAGATTAAACTTCATTCAAAGGTGATAATTAAAATTTTTATGAGCATATCTAATATTAAACAGCTACTGGCAGGCTACGGTGCCTTGACTGCTTAATGCACAAGGGAGAAAAGCAATAAAAATTAACTGTCAAAGCAGCAGCTTGATCTTTCCTGTCAGCTACCAAAACTGCACTCTCAGTCATCAGACTCTCCCCCCCCCATATAGAGGTTGCTTAATCTGTAGAGTGAAATGGTTTTCTGCACATCATCTGGCCAAACGTTATACAGAACAAGAAAATAACAGAAGGCTTCAAAATAAAGTGTTATTAATTTTTATTACAATTAAGTTGTTACTGTAGAGTGCTGCTTTGGGTAATAAATGGAGCTGTTGAAAATTTAGACAGAAGCCATTAAGCTATGTCTATTTTCAGCAAAAACAGTTTTGACCAAGAGTTCCAGTCATTCAAGCAATCTGAGGAAGCACCCTGCTGAATGTATATGACTAGACTTTTTTCTAATTTCAGCCCCAGGTGCATTTCCTTTTCTGGCTCAAGGCACAAAAATCTTTGGTACTACCAGGTCCTCCTCTTTCAGTGGCAGACAATACTCATACCAATTTAAAGGTGTCAGGGTTGTGTGCAGCCTGAATTAAGCTATCTGTTAGAGGAAACGTTTTTCTAGTTTAAACAAGGTATGTAAGATGCAAACACTAGGGTCTCCATCCCAAGAGAAATTCAGTGTGCATAACCTTACTTAATTAAAGCATTAAAAATGCATACTGGAAATGTTAGCCACACAGGAACTAACTGCTCAAACAAAACAAAAATGGTACATCTCAAACAGTTTAATAGAAGCTGCATGGATTCTGCAGTCAGAATATGACATTAGTCATAGTGGCCTTAATGGAAATCTTTAAATTATGTATCACACAGAACAACGTAAGCAGTCACAACTTATGAAATGCCAGAATTAAAAGATGGGCCCTTCAAATCCAATTATGCTGTCCTCTGTAGAAATTCTGCATTACTTAATAAGTATTTCTGCACAGAATTGACACCACACACCTCAAACATACATGGAGAGGTCACTTGTCGTTATTTACACTTTTTCATTGCTCCATGCTTCATTTTTCTGCATGCAGTTCAAATACAACAAAACAGAACTATGATTGATAAATACAGTCACAACACCGACAAACATCAACAGAAGGTTAGTTAAGTCAAGGAGTACAACACCTTCAGAAGTTCTCTATGTTCACCAGTCTCTGCATATAATAAACAAAATCTATCACAGTCTTTGTTGCATTTTGCAGGGAAGGGCAGCTCAAAGATATCCCAAGCTCATTGTGTATTTCACTACAGAGGGTTTGTCACAGGTATGGGTAAGACAAAATTACTTCAGAAACAAACTTGAATCTTCCCAGTCCCTGACACATCTTCAGGAATCCAGACATCAGGATAGAGTTATACAAGTTGAATGAAGCTCTGAAGTCCAAAACAGACTGCAGTGACAATGAGTTATATGAAGGTCCTGCAGAGCCTAGCCAATTTGAGCATGTCAAGACAAAGTGCAGAAGAGCAGATACCAGGTAAACTAAAGATGCAGCAACTGCATTAGCTTGGATGTCTTGGCTTTGACACTAGCAGCTGCCCTTGCCTGCATGCCTTAGGAAAATCTGTCTGGAGGGAGGAATTAAGTCACAGAGAGGAGACTAGTGGTTCACTGGGAAGTGGCAATGCAAAACGGGCAGAGCATAGGATGTCATGTTTTAGCATAGTCTCTTAGCAACCTTTTAGCACAGACTTTTTTTTCCCCCACAACTTGGTTTCTGCTTTTTGAGACTTAAAGTAGTCAAGAAGAGGTGGTAATTCTTGCCAGCAATTTAAATCAAGGCAAGTGGTTTCAAGACATGCCAGGGTAAGGAAAGTATTGTCTGTATTCTAATATATTTAGACGGTGAAGCTTTTATTTATCCAAGAAATTAGCAGCAGAAAGTTTGCACTAGAGAATTCTAGAAGCTTCTCAACACTGAAAACAAAGTTGGAAAGACACAAAGGTATCTTAACTATAAAGCCAACAATCTTCCTGGGGACTTGAACTTGAAGCGTAACATTGTAATTTCAAACAATTTTAATTTCCTTCTACAAACCAGCTCCATTAGTGGATTTTAAGTCATTAGAGCATTTCTTATTCTGATGAAGTTTCCGATTCATAACCTGCTCCTGCTAAGTGTCTTCTAACTCCACTTAAGTTTTACTGCCACAGTCATAATGATTCAAACACTTTCATAAAACCTCGAGATCATTAAAATCACTGTGTATAAAGAGTTCTAAGAGCCTGATTAAGTGACCCCTGAAGATTTATATTCCCATTTGCTTTTGCATGTACATGTTTTCATGACCTTAAAATACAAATCAGTTGAATAGATTTGCAAGACAAACTTCAGCACAGGTGGAATTCCATTCCCTCGGGATTCCTGACCTCCAAATGGGAATGAATACAAGTGAGAAATGGGATATCATAAATGCTTGCTCAGCAGTAAAACAGAGCCTCTTTAAACATATCAAAGATCAATGTTGTAAACTTTTATGACAGTACCGTATATAGCTTTTAGCTTAGGGAAGAAAAAGCAATACAACATTCCTTTGGGGCTCCGACCATTTAATACAAATATATCCAGAGACAGAATTTTAGTCTGATTTCTTGAAGAAGAAAACACGAAAAAATTAACTGAACAGTTTATAAGCATGTTTAACTTGATAGTGGGTTTATGGCAACAAATTCAATGTAAAAAGTTGGTATTTAGTCATGCGTTGAAAATGCTGCTAATGAGGAGGTGACTAAAATCAGCAATGTAATGACTCCTCTATCAGTAAAAAATTATGGAAAGCCTTTGCCTGAAACGGAGAATCCTCTCTATTACCATTTATGATTTCTATCACATTCACTCATTAACAATGTGTTCTTCAGACATATTTTCAGTCAAATACTGAATAGTATTATAACCCAAATAATACAATTTATAAAGGCAGAACTTGTGATACTAAGCTTCATTTCGTGGTAGATTTAAACTAATAAGAAATCCAAGGCTACTCAAACATCTTTTAATAGACTGAACAATTTAACATATCACGAAAAACAGTATGCAAAGAAGGAAGCTATAAAAAAGTATTAAATCTAGATTTGGTACTGATATTGAAAAGAAAAGAAAACAAGCTTTCCTGTATTAAAATATTTTTTAACTTAACACTGCTACTGCATAAAAATAGAAAAAGCAATTTTATGCAAGCTCAAACAGAAATTCTGCCGAAGTGCCAAGTAATTATTTCCTACATTGTATTCACAGGGGTATTTGAGGTTGCTCAAAGGGGCCAGAAAACAAACAAAATCCTGACAAGCCACAAGAAATGAGAAAAGTCGTCATGATTAAATGAGAAAGTAATCCAAATAGCATTGTTTATGAAGTGACATGGTTAGTACACAAGACAAGACCATAACTGGATATTAAATACCAATTTACAAAGTGAAAACATTGATTCATTCTTGTAAAGACAGATCTCACAATGTCTCATATATCTTATCTTTTATGTGTATTTTTTTTTCTGCTGGACTGCAATGATTTGGGAGTAGCTTTCACTTGGAATCCTTTTGTGTTGCATTTTAGCTTACAACCAGTTTGCAATGGTTGTGTACAAGAAAATTCAAGTTGTTAACATCCCATGATGTTAAAACACTAAGCTTGAATACAAAGCAGAATGTCATTTTAAGCAAAGGAGACTGTTGTTGGCATCCAACAGCTGTTGCTATTGTGATTAAAACAAATTATACTTGAGGCACTTTAAACCCCTTTCAGAATAAACTTCTAACTAGGAAGCTAAAGCTTCGACACACAATTGTATTTAGACTAAAACACAGATTTCCTGTGTATACAGTGGTGCTTCAGTAAAATGACTCACCATGGTCCCAAAGGGTATAGCTCTTGAAGCATGATAATAGATGGCAATGAAGTTAATGAAGAAGGCAGTTCCACACACCATTGCTGGAATAAGGAGTGCTCCAATGAACATCTGCTTTATCCATCGCCTTCCTGTAAGAAAAGACATTCCAGTGGGACTGGTGAGATACAGTGTATTTGGTTGAAAAGAAAAATTATCAGCAGGCTCTTCAGAATTTAGGTATTTGAGTTATCCCCCCAAAAGATGAAAGATAAGGGACAAATAAGTAACAAATGCTACATTGATATAAGAGCCAGGAGTCAAACAATAGTTTCATTTGACTCCTGGCAGCTCCCAAGCAGCAGCACATTCATCAGTGTATTAAGCCAGGTGAAAAGACAGGGAAAGGGCCAGAGCTTGAGAACATTTCAGCTGAAGAACAGCAGATGCTAAACTTGCCAAAGAAACCAGGGTATGAAACACGTACATGGGAGGTGCAGATCAGCAGAGACAGACAACAGAGCTTGCCCTGTGCAGAGCTTGCTCTGGGAGCCCAGTGCTGCTCACAGGACAATGCAGCACTACAGCTGCTTTCGGGCAGCACTTGCTTTGAGTCGTCTTGACCCAACTAAGTTGACACCATGTATTTAGGATACATAAAGCAACTGGCTGTACCGATTATAAAGCAAAATGCTACAGCATTTAATATACAGCAAAACTGAACTGGGACAACCTCAACAGCAGAAAACATAGAAGGAATGTGATTTCTAAAGCTCAGGCATAAAGGGAACAGCAACACTTTTTGGCAGTTACTATTAAGTTTGAAGCTCCTCAAAGAGCTCAAAAAAAAAGTCTCTCTTGGGCAATAACTTAGGAATTTTCACTATCTGTATTCCCTTTACTCTCTATGCTCTTAACTGTCTAAACCATGCCTATTTATTAATACACCACAGATTCACCTGTAATATGCAATAAGTCAGAAAACTAGCATATACTTTTCAAGACCGTCATATGTATTTTCACCATGAGGCAACATAATCAGCATTTCATGGTTTGATGTTTGATCTGTAGAAAACAACCACCACAACAATGCCAATCTGGCTCAACTCCAGAGCATAGTTCATTTTAGAACAGCAACCACAAATAACCTAGACCTGTTTTTCTACATACTGCTGGATTTATACACAAGTCACATGGTAAGAAACTTCTAACCTCCAAACTCAGAGCAGATGAGAGAGCAGTTGAGACAGAATACTAAACAAGGATGTTGTGCAAACTTACCAGAATTATTTTTTCTAAAGCACTGTAGAACTTAATAGATATTGATTACTCTTTTATTGCAGCAAAGGGAATGGATGAAGCCAGTGGACTGCAAGGATGTAATTGGTCAGAGGAATAGTGGGAAGCACTTGATGACAGCCTGTCCAAATCTGTTCTGAATTTTACTGGTCTTCTGCTCTCTACTGATACTCATTATGAATTTGCTATGTATAAAGCAGAGCACATACTGGAAAGTAAAATAGCCTTCTTTAAAAGATGCTATAAACAGTTTTCCCTCAGCCACAATTAACAGTCTAGTAAGTACTGGATACTTATCCTTTCTATATTAGTAAACAAAACCTCCCTAGTATCTGTAGAGGTGGGCTATGTAGGAGTCACCTGAAGAAGATGACAAGAGCTGTTTCACAGCACATTACAGAAGGGGGAGTGACTTATAGTCTATGGATGCCAAACAATTATGTATTAATAAAAAAAGCAATTAGTAAGATACAACTGTTAACAGGTCTTTAGAGCTCTTATTCCTTCAAAATTAACCAAAGACTTCAGCTATCTTTAGTTAGAATATGCACCCAATACTAAATAGGATATATGAAAGTTAAATACACTCAAAGTATTTTCTCTTTATTAAGAATTTAATGTATTCCATCTGAATGGCCTAACTCCAGGAGGACAATTCTACACTGGCACAAATCAGAAAATAATAATTCTCCATTTATCTACAGAATGAAAATGCTGAAACATGAAAACAATTTACCTCCTTGTCTGGCATAAAGGCTTCCTCCAAAATATCCGTTCACTGGTGATGTTGCAGCATAAACAAATATAGCTGTGCTAAGCATTGATCCTCTCCTACAAGAAGTTATATTTTGGTAAATGAAATAGGAAAACAAGAAATATTAGAGCAAAAGATTACAGATACATACATTTAGCAGAAGATGTTATTAAATATTTTTAGGTAATATGAAAATTTTAAACTGCTTATATTGCAAAATCTGCATAAGAATGAGAATTGTATCCAGAGCTTCTGGCCAGGTCTAATTCGATCTGGGAGAAATAGTTCTGACATACTAAATTCTTTTCTTACATGCATTTATTTTCATTTGAGTACAAAAACTCACCTCTGATCAGAATACCCTTGACATTTGGATGTGAGCACCTTGTGTATAAAGAAACAGATGATTTACAGGACACATTAAATGGTTAGGTTCAACCATTGTAGATAAAGGGTCCTCTTTACTTATATATATATATATATAGTACTACTATAAAGGCCAGTATTAGCAATAATATGCTAAGATTGTGAATGATATTTCTGCCATCCCTTACAAATTAACTTTTAAGACTGAAAGTGTTTATC
>JAOEGS010014481.1:74881-85345 GCA_025447755.1 Corythornis vintsioides
GTTTATCGTACAGAAAATTAGAAAACCTGATTTAGAAACTATAAATACCATAATGAAGCCACAAATCAGCATGGAGTAGTCCCATCAGGAGAGCCGAGTAATTTTTAAATTATCACCTCATTATATGTTAGAGTACTTGTTTCAGCAATATATATATATATAATTTTACAGGCAAAGCTAATAAATTTAAAATCACAAAAGCCATCTCCAAATACATTTTTTTAATTCGTGTCTAAGAATAGTAAGAAGTAATAGAGCTGTTTCCATGTGTCCCTCTACAACTCAGATAGCAAAAGCAGAAGGTTTTCAGCCAGCTTGCTCACTTTCTTCAAATTAATTGTTCCGAGAGAAACCAAACCATTGGTATTTTGGCTTTTGAAGAACCATCACTGTATGACTGCCCTACCCAAAGAAGTAATCTTTAGTACAACTGGCTTCCATGACTGTATGGATTGAACTAAGCAAATATATCTGCCAGTCACACGCTCAAGGAGTGTTACACTAACATTTACTTCTTAAAAATAGTAAGAAGTAATTCCCCTTTGAAAGCTACTGGTTAGACAGAAACCAATTTTAACTCTTCTCCTAACTGAAGGCAATCTAGAAACATCCAAAATGCCAGAAGGCCATGCACAGTCTGAAGTGACATATGTAAATCCAGGCTACCTGTAAGATGATCAGTGCATGTTATTCTAAAATAGTCTCATAATTTCCAATTCTTAAGCTTACTTATGTTTCAAATATTCTAATGGAAAAGCTTCTCAAACCAGTTATCAATAAATAAATAGCTGACATGCCCAAATGTCACTAAGAGACTTATAGTTTGCATGATCTCTAGGAGTTTTAACAGACATAAGAGCGATTGCCTCTGTGTTGTTCACAACTGTAGTTTACACCCTTTTTCACTCACATCACTGTTTTCCCCAAATGTAAGAACTGTCTGCATCAGATTTGGTCAATTGTTCCATTACACGCCTGGAATTAAATTTACTCTGAAAGTGATACCACCACCTATTTCAATAAAAGACTAAGTGCACTTTTTTTTTTTTTAAATTACTGTTCTGCCACATTTTACAATTGCTATTAGTAATTTACAGCTTCCCTACAGTGCATAACCATTCTGAAATGGTTTCATTCCCTCCCTTAAAGAGCTGACATGCTGTAAAATTAAAAATGTGTATGTAAGTCTTTCCAGAAGTGTAACTGTGGGGCACAAGGGGGGTAATAACACCATATGAAAAATGAAAATATGCCAAGAAACTGATACTAGTGTGGCTTTTTAAACACACCATTAAAAGGCAGCTAAATTAAAAAACAAGGGTTCTCTCTAGTGGCACATTAGAAGTATTACAACTTGATAAAATCCATAGTTACAGGTGATCTTGAAGGGAAAATAGAACAGAGATTTGAAATTAGTCATTGCTTAAAACAAAGCAATATTAAGTAAAATTGCCCCCAGTATCCAAAATACAATCACTACAGAAACAGATGAAGTCAGGTCACCAAAAATCTCAAACAGATGAAAAAAGGAGGAGAAATAGGTGAATGTGTATTAAATTTCAAGTTGAGTACTATTTGTTTGTTTTAAATGAATTCTCTCCCGTCAGGACTACAGCTCACTTATTGCTGGAGGTTTTACATGCAACACAAGGTGAGCTATATCTGTCTGGAAGAAATTAAATCTCCAGCCTGAAAAGACCTGTGGCTAAGTTTGGCTTAACGAATTGTCAGGAATAAACAGGACTATTCACAAACACAGCACACTCCTACTTCAGTCTTTGCAGGATGCAAGAAATACAGTAATATCTTGTCAATCCAGAAGAAAGAGGAGTAAAACATGTATCTTTTAACATTTATTTTCCTGTTAACCTGCCAATGATGCTGCACAATGGCAAACTAGTTTTAAAATAATATAGAAATCAAGCATTAAAAAAGTAAAATTAAAGGTCACCAACTCACATGTTAAGAGTAGGACATAGATTCATTACATCTTAAAAGACCCTGATTACTACATCTGATCTAAAGACAAAGACTAACTCTCAAACTTTTTTCCAGGCCAGTTAAACATTATTTTGGTAATTATTTTGTTCATTTTAGCTTTTACTGTGGAAGGCATGGTACAATTATACTTACTCTGTGTACAAGTCTTCTATCATTGCAACAACAATGACTATAAGAGAGACAGCAAAAATTTGACAACCAGAGCCAATAAGTGAAGAAAATATTAGAGGATGACTGGATGGTCTAAAAACATCTCCATGGACCTGCTTCCACCCATACTCATCACCTAGATCTCTGTCCTAGGAACAACAACAAACAAATGTAAGTCTAGTCATGACAATTAATGGCAGACACACAAGCTAGGTTTAAATTCAAGGTCTGATTAATTAAAGCAACTTCAACTGTAAGTACATCATCTTTCCCAAATGCATCAAATCTAGGAGAAAAAGTTTACTTTTCAGATCTTATGAAGACAACAAAAATTACTACCTGAATGCATGATACATTAAAATCTACCAGCTTCCTCCCTGTCCCTAAAATCCTCTGAAGTGCTTAGGAATATACACAGGTTTCTAATTACACAGTCAGAATAGAGCTCATTTATCCTAACTGTGGATATGAACAGTAACAGTGACTACAGGCAGAATTCTGTGCTGCAGCCTAGGAGCATGTTATAAAGAAAAGCAGTACCACTTTCAAGACACACACATGGCAGTTTTTTGTCTAACTGAAGGAAACCATTCAGAGCTGCTAACACAGTGAATGTATGACAGAAAACAGTAAGCCGTAAAAAAAACCCAAAACATTAAAAGAGCACAAATGTAGCTCTTACCATATCATCCATTTCTTCCTCCTTGCTGTATCTTGCATAATCCTTTCTCAAAGTTCTCATTAATATCATAGACACTAGGCCAACCAGAAAGATCACCATCATAAAAGAATTGAAAATTGAAAACCAGTGAATCTACAAAAAGAAAACACATCCCTAAGGTTTAGAACAGTAAATGTGTTTCAAATGTTTCCAGTAAGGATAAATCATTGCCTAAGAGGACAGTTTGTCAGCACAGTAACAATAAACCCATATTTTGAGCACTGCTATATTTGTGGAAAGTCCCACAAAAACTGGCCTGTGAAACACCAGACATAAAGCTTTACAACAGCAAAGTTTACTCATGATGAAGTTATCACAGCTTAATTAAGTTCAAACTAATGGATTGCGCATGCTCCACTGGCAAAGACAAGGCAGCATGATGTACTGCTGCCTTCCTAGGTTTAAGCAGCAAGAGACATAGCCAAAAAGCCAAAGAAATGGGACCAAAATATGCAGCAGCATTTTGACTCTAACAAACTATCTTCTGGTTTTCACTCCAAGTTTCAAGCAGAATTCCAAACCTCCCATTTCAGAAAGAAATATATCTCAGTATACTGCCCTTAAGATAACCACAAGCCATTACAGCTGGTATCACTGACTAGTTTAAGCTAATGTATTTTGCTTTGCATTTACTTCAGTAGAAAGTGTACATATGACCAACTGCAGTTCCTCAGCTTACAAGTTGTACCATTGTGTCCCTGAAACTTCATTGCTTCTGATCACATAAATATATTTTCTTGAAGTGTCCTGTATTTGCTACACACTTTAAATTTGCCTGCACATTTACCGAAGCACTCTGAAAGCTTGAAGCCATCCTATTTGAGCAAGAGAACTATCACATAAAACCTATAGCCCTAGACCTGTCTGCATCGTTGTCCCACAACACCTGGGACATCCAAAAACTCAAAGAAGTCATTCAAAAATGTCATGACATCATGGGAACTACTGCAACCATTTTGAAGGGTTATTTTGTAAGGTTGCCTTAAAACAATACCTACCCTGTGCTGAAAGAAAGATGGGTCAAGGTACTTGTCAAACCGGTCTTCAAACTTCACATCTGATTTCTTCCATTTCACCTGAAGAGAGAAAAAATTACACTGTAAAGCACATAATAATACGTTCAGCTATAGCCACATGCAGAAACCCAAAACACATTTTAGATATTATCCACGTAAGATATTTTCTTAAATATGAATCTAGGCTTTAGAACAAACATGGACTTGTGTTCTTGAAGATTGATACCTACAGGTCAGACACAGACTGAACATCAGCCACCTTGCCTCATGGAGCTCATCTTGACTATGCCTTGGGCTAAGAACAAGGAAGAATCAGTCTTCCACTGCTTCAACTCCCACTATATCTGCAAGGCTAACCAAGGATATATTTGACAACTAGAAGTTTGCAAGAAATCATTGTCATTATTATGAGTTTATCAAGATATTGCACTGAAGGTGCCATGATTGCCATCTTTTATGTCAAATGAGTCTTTCAATGATGACAGTCTTCCCCATAGTAGATATTTATGAAACAATGAGGCAGTACCTTTCAGCAAATTTGGGAGGATTTTTCAGGGTTTCAGAGCAAAGCTTAGGGAGAGAAAGCATGTTTAAGTATGTGTAAGAATGATGTTCCAAAAAGCAGTGAATTTTTTCCACAGATTTTTTTGTTGTTCTGACAGCACTCTCCCTTTGCTCAACATTTAAATGTCCTGTGTTGTATGAAGAGAGGCTTGTGTAGAACATTACCAGGGTTCATTGAGCAATGACAACACCATCTATTCCTGGTCCTCCAGCAGCAGCTAGGCTCTGTTTTACTGCCATAGACTGAGACTGGTATTCAGTAAAATGAACTGTACCTAAAAACTCTGAGTGGCCAAGAAAAAAGATGCAGTCTAGCAAAAGTGAGGTGAATGAGCAGATACAAGAGCAGATTTAAAACAGACACCAATAGGAAAGAACAGGGCATAAACTGAGATACAACCTGGCAGAAGGAAACTAGATAAAAGGGATCAACCCTAGTAGTCAGACATTAAAATTATAAAAGCTACAAGCTGCAGTGTAAAATCTGTATGACAGGGTTCTGCAATCTAGACACTTCCATTGCCAATAAGCAACTCTAAAGCTACCTGGAAATGCATGTGGTTATGGCCATACTATCACAGGGTAACAGCATATTATTGCTATCAGTTACCCCACTAGCTGCACAGAGGACTGCTTGGGATTTGGCAAATTTAATCATACTAATGAACTATATGATGCTAACAAGGTAGCACAGAATATTTTTCAGAATTTTTTCAAGACTTATTTAATTTTAGTTTTTAAATGCAATTTCAGAAATTCAATACAAATCTATACTTGATATTTTTTCGAAAGCATGCCAAGATTAGGAAATATCAGGATTTCAAGTTATCTTGAAAGAAATACAGCCCCCTTGTGCATATCCTTTTAAAATACATGACAAGGAACTATCCTTTCCAACAGATGTTCTCTTATTCACTTTAGGAGAAAGCATATAAATATAGATTCAATACCCCTATCACTCACCACAGCCCTGAGACAGATTAAAACCCTCAAGACCCAAGTATTACTCCCTTTTGCAGCAGAAATAGGAAGATTAAAGTAAATGTAATTCTAGAAAGCACATATAAAAACCAATTATCTACACTTCAAACTATACAACTCATCCAGCACAAGACAAAAGTAATAGCAGCGAGAATATTGTCTGAAATCAAATTGTACAGACACCTACTGCTAACACATTGTAGAGAAGCAGTGCATTAAGAACTCATTACAGTATACAAACATGGTTATCATGAGAAGTGAACCACTATAGATTAAGTAACATCAAATAAATACAGAGGAAAACTGAAAAATCTAATCATGATCTCAGATCAGCAAACACTGTTTGTTCATTAGCTTTTATCACAGCAATTAACTAACTGCAGAGGGCTTCAGAGAAAACCTTACTAACAAGGTTATGTAAATAAGACAAATTTCTACAGAACTGCATAAACAAAACAAGCATTGATACTGACTCCTTGCAAAGTATGAAGGCTTACAGCGGGGTTTGGTCCTAGCTCAGAATCCAGTTCAAATCTGTGATGCAAATATCAGCGCTCCAGACATAAAACATAGGGTTCCTCTATAGGTCTAGTCTCCATTCTTGTTGGGACACCTTCCTTTCCCAACAAAAAACTTTTCTGTAGATTACAGAAGCTTCAATTTGTTTGAAGTTTCAAAAATCATCACTTTACATTTATTCTTAATAAACCTAGTAAGATTTTTCAGTACTGAAACAAAATATTTGAATGAGTAAAGATGCATCTCCCCCTAACACAGCCTGACATATCAATACATAGTTGTAGATGTACAAGCACCTACTTTTGACCCGTTTCCTCATCTGTAGTTATCACAGATGCATCACAAAATTACTTACTGAATATGACATCTGGATTTTTGTGTTTGGTACCAATTTCACCTTTCCTTCGCTGGTCAGATTGACATCCACAATTCTATTTCCATTGTAACCAATTTCAAGTTTTTTGTAAGTCCAAAGGTAATAATCTTCCCCATTTTCATCTGCTTCTCCAACAATACCTGTACAGGAAACAAGGATCAGCATCTATTACAAGTATGCTTTTCAAATACTCTGTAATCACTTTTTAAAACATGCATTACAAAAGTTTTTCCATCTGAAGAAGCAACAAAACTACAGTAAAGAGAACAAAGCAAATCTTATGCTTTTTTCAGCTCTAATACTTGGGTTACACTTTAAATCCACAGGTATCTCCAAGAAGCATTTTGTAATGACTTTGAAAGAAAAAAACATGCAGCCACAAACACTCCAGCAGAGACAACAGCGGTTCTTCTAGTTTTATTTGGAATTCTTACCAGATAAACAACTAGCTGAATACAGATTTAATTTCCATGAACAGAACTTAACCAACAGATCTGTATTTTTCCATCTCCTATCTATTCTTTCACTAATTTTTCTTCCTCTTAAGAATTTTACTTTTATTCTGTATTCCTCATTAGATGATTCCCTAGAACATAACTTTTGCTTCTCAATTACACACATGCTTCCAGTGCTCACTAAGAATGATAGTTTTTGATTAACTTCTATTACTTTCACTGAAAAATTTAGGAAGTTATTTACTCTAAAAATTTTTATTGCCCCCAACATGGAAGCTGCTCAGATGTTCCTGGAGCATCAGAGCACAACTGAATTCAGTATTAGCCATGATTAAGGTCTTACTTTCAATAAATTAATGCCAAATATCTAATCTACTACTGAAAAATTCCAGAGACTGTATTATGGTGGGGGAGAAAAAAAAGTCAAGGCCAGCAGCCAGCAAGTTCACAGGTTATAAACATCATCTTGAATGTCAAGACCATATGAGATAGAAAGCAGCACTTCAAGAAACACAAAAGTGGTGGGAAGTGGGAGAACAAGCAGGTGAAGGATATGGAAGAGGTTATCATGAAGCAGCAGGTATAGAAGGGATGGCACCTGTGCATTACCTATGCTTTTTCATTTTCAAGGTGGTACTTTTCTGTCACATTTTTTGTTCATGCTCATCTGTCAGGATTGCCCTGTATACACCACCCATGTGAAACACAGACCAGTTTGTGCCTATGCATACAGCCCAGCACCTGACATACCATCTGCTCCCATGGTAGCATCCAAAACCACTACAGACCTCTAAACTGTTTTAAAGGGCATTCTGAATCAATCACCTAAAGGACTGAATTAACACAGTGCTCCATATACTCTGGGAGTTGTCCTGAAACAAAGCCAGTCAGGCCTAGTTACTCCACCATGGGACAGCAATTCAGGCAAAGACAGAAAATGGAATATTGTTCTCTGAATCAGCGTTTGGGGGGTTTTATTCAGCTGCTATCAGTGCAAAGTGCAATCTGCAGAGCACTCTTTACTAGGTGTGATCACAGGTTCCAAGAAAGTAAACAAAACCCCATACAAGCACAAAAAATAAAATAAAATAAAAACACACCAAAAAGCAAATGAGATTTCAGGAGATAATGACAATAAGGACACACATTTTTACTCAAGATACAAATGCTCCTAAACCCAGATCAGTAACACTCATCAAGAACAGTTTTAAGAACTGTTTAAGAACAAGTAAAATAAAACTCCTTCGTATAACCACAGACTGCACTTGCAAAAGTATTAAAAGCCTCTAAATTACCATAAACAAACAGCTCTTGGTTAGCAATGAACAAAAATAATTAGCAAAATAAAGTTTAAACATGCAAAGAGTTTTACAGAAGTTGTTCCTCATGAACAAATTAGCATGGACCTTATACCTGACCTAATTACCACTCACTTGGTATTATTAAATCAGAAAATTGCCTTTTCACTGTCTGTAATTCACTAGTACAAGCCATCCCTCTGCTCCTTCAATGGAATAATCCTTCAAATTATTTGTATTATTTGTTACATAAATTCTACATACTTGTGTGATGCTTGTAATGAAGCTTAGTCATTAAATGACTCCATGAAACCCCCTCACACAGGACTCCTGTAATGAAGTTGTTTATGCACTCACCCCATATAGGCAGGTCATCAATATACATCTGGTACCAATAGTGATTTTTGATGGCATACACAAATGCATCTCTTCTTCCTTTGTCCAAATCAATTTCACAGTAAGTGGTCTGCATTACATCATCTGCAAAAAAAATTAAAGCACAGTTAATGATTTATTAATGAGCGGGCTCCAAGCAAGGGCAAGCCAAGCAAATGGAGGAATGGACACTGCTGGAGTCTCTAACCCCTCTGGGCTACCCTCAAGTAGGTAACGAAAAAGGACATTTAAAAAGGGACCATTAAAGCAATTACATGAATGTACTTGCAATTCCACCCTTCCACAGGCAGAAGCTTCCCTCACACTGACTAAGAGGAAGTTCTGAAGTATCCTTTTGCTCTTCACCCACACTAAATTAAGATCCATTAGCTTATGGCTACTTTACCTGGACAGACCTTTTAAACAAAGGGTATGAAATTAATAAAACCTAAAACTGTATATGATACCATCTCTCCTTTTGAGTATAATCAAGCTCAATGACTGGGAATACTATCCAAAAAAAACTAAAAAACCTTTTAAAGTTCTCAGCAATTTTCAAGAAACTACCATAAAGGAAGAAACAGGCAGTCAGGGTTAAGGTAGCAGGAAAAAGGAAAAAGGAAAAAAAAAAAAGACAAAAATAGAAATAATGCAGAGAATGCACAAGAGGCTGCATTTGGAAATAAAACTAATCTACCCCTTCAAACCAGAGCTATTTTTCCCCATCTACAATTCCTAAGTAATGCAGTTAGCAGCCACGCTTTCACATCCCAATACACTTCCACAATGTTTCTTTTTCAACTGAAAAAAAAGACAAAAGGGTTCATATTGACAAGAATTGAGGCAGCCACAGATTGAGACAAAAAACAACAAACAACTCCATCCACTTCATAGAAATAATTCCATCTCCCCCTCTCTCCTCTTTTAGTCATTACTGGAATTGAAGACCGATTTCTAGAAGATGAAAGTAATTTGTGTCTCAAGTACAGCTCTACTCTTTCAAAATTCCACTGTCTTTCTCCTATACACTCACTGAAATATAAAGCTTAGAAAGTAAATCACATCACCTGCACAGAAATAGCACCAGCAAACAGAGAATGTTTCCACCACAAAATATTCCTCTAAAAACAACACTGTGAAATTTAAAACCTGCAGAGTTTGGTGATCTGGTCAAGAGAAACTGAAGCAAAGCCTGGTGAAGGCAAGACACTAAGAAACAAGACAACAGCAGTCCTGCATGTTGTAATGATTTCCTACAGCCCTGGAGAAAATACTGTACCTGGCTCTTCTGGAATACATTTACCTCTTTTGCCTATTTCTTATTAAAATGTTGGCATTTTTCTAGTTTTGCTTCTTCCAAGACCCCACAAATGAATTATAAATTTTTTTTTCCACAATCAGGCTGACTTAGGCAAATATTAAGCAATAAAAATTTTGCTGGAGGAAAAAAAAAAAAAGAGAATAATAAAACTATTCAAGTCAACAAGTGTTCTAAAAAGACTTTTAGGCCATGGATTATATTTTCAGGATTTGTACTGATATTCTGGAAAGGGAAACCACTAAAGTTGGCACTACAGCTGAAACACACACAAATTCAGGCCTCATCTTGCATTAATGACTCTACTGAGCTGGATCCTATACTATATTCCCCCCAAAAATCCTCTGCTTGGCACTTTTTTCACTTTAATAGAATTTTTTTTTTGAGTCATCTTGATAGTAATTATAAAAAAAAAATTAAATCAATATTCCTATCTTCTGGACTTGTTGTTAAGTAGGGATTAACTCTTTCCAAAATACTTGGTACTTGATTCTCTCCCTAGCAGTTTCATACTACAGCCAAATAAAGGGTAACATATTTCTAATGTTAATTTCTTTAACTCACAAAGGACTGTTCAATACATAGAGGTCCAATGAAAATATTCTGTGAATTAAAAAGAGACCCCACCTCGAGTACTGTGTCCAGTTTTGGACACCCCAGTTCAGAAAAGATAGAGATTTGCTGGAGAGA
>JAOEGS010014482.1:1611-14146 GCA_025447755.1 Corythornis vintsioides
TTAGTATATATTAATATGTATATTATAATATAGTCATATATTTGTCTATATAGTTCATATATTCATCCACATAATCTGTTCTTTTCTTCAAGGTCACATACGAGGCTCACAAGGAGTATCTAGCAAAGATGTATGAAGAGTATCAAAGGCAAGAGGAAGAAAACATAAAGAGGGGGAAGAAGGGTAATGTGAGCACCATTTCAGGCCTTTCCTCTCAGACAACAGGAGCAAAAGGTGGAATGGAAATTCGAGAGATTGAAGACCTTTCACAGAGTCAAAGTCCAGAAAGTGAAACAGATTACCCTGTCAGTACAGATACGAGGGACTTGCTCATAGCTACCAAAGTGTCAGGTGATGTGCTTGGAAGTGCTGAGAGACCAGGAGGAGGAGTGCATGTGGAAGTTCATGACCTTTTGGTTGATATAAAGGCTGAAAAGGTAGAAGCCACTGAAGTAAAACTTGATGATATGGATTTATCACCAGAGACACTGGTAACTGGAGAAAATGGTGCACTTGTGGAAGTGGAATCTCTTCTAGATAATGTCTATAGTGCTGCTGTTGAGAAGCTCCAAAACAATGTTCATGGAAGTGTGGGTATTATTAAGAAAAATGAGGAAAAGGATAATGGTCCATTAATAACTCTGGCTGATGAGAAAGATGAACCTTCAAATAACAGTACCTCATTTCTCTTTGATAAAATACCTAGTCAAGAGGAGAAACTCCTACCTGAACTTTCAAGCAACCACATTTCTATTCCAAATGTGCAAGAGACACAGATGCATCTTGGTGTAAATGATGATTTGGGGCTGCTTGCACATATGACAAGCAGTGTAGATATAACATGTGCTTCGAGTATCATAGAGGACAAGGAGTTCAAGATTCACACGACCTCAGATGGGATGAGTAGCATTTCTGAGAGGGAGTTGGCTTCTTCATCTAAAGGATTGGAATATGCTGAAATGACTGCCACAACTCTTGAGACAGAGTCTTCTGGCAGCAAAACTGTGCCTAGTGTTGATGCAGGCAGTATAATATCAGATACAGAGAGATCTGATGATGGTAAGGAAGCAGGAAAGGAGATACGGAAGATCCAGACAACTACCACGACCCAGGTAGGTTTCAAGTGCTGTGTATGTGTCTGATATAATCACTCTTTGTTGCTGCTGGATAAATTAATAGAATGAGAATTGGGAGACATTTGAAGTATATTTAATTATATGAAATGTCCATTTCTAAGCCTACCTGGTTTGAATTTGCCATAACGTGTAAGGATTGTGAAGTCTTTCATTTTTATATCATAAATATATATACCTCTTGTGGATGCTTTAGTTTAAAAAAACAGCTGAAATCTCTCAGCCATTATCCTGTAGTTCTTCAGGACAGATTATCTGATACTCTGATTTCTGCTTTAGACTTTCTTGTTAGTATGTCCTAAGATTAGAAATGCCTGTATTTCACTATGAAATACACATTGATTTTTTTTGTTGCTTTTTCTATTTCTGTACCTTTCTCAGTGTAATCATACAGCACTTTAGTACACAGTCTTCCCATACAAGAATACTGGCATAAATAATCCCTGTATTTGATCCTAGCACAAGAAAATGAATAGTTTACGGATAATAGAAGATTAATTGACTTGATTTCCAGTCCAGAGATCATTAATAAAAGAAATAGTATCTACTTCTTGGAGATCCTTTCTTGTCTAGATTTCCCTCTGGAAAACCCTGAGAAATTAGTCTTTTTGTGAGAGCCATAGCATTCTGAAAACAGGAAGGACAAGGCAGAAAATGACTACTCTGAAAAAATTTATACTCTGTGTTAAGAGACAATAGTATATAATCAAAAATTGCTTTTAAGGATGTCGTTAGGTGAAAGAATTGTCCACCTTCAAGATTTTAGTAGCTAACTATAGGTCCAATATGTACACCAGTATTTACCTCTTAGGATTTTTAAGTCAAGCAGACTTCCTGAAATTGTGGAAGAAGAAACAAACAAAAATCTTCTATTTTGAGTTTTAAGTTAATTTAAAGTAACTTTAAACAAATACTAATTTGTATTTCTTCCTTTCAGAGATGTTACATGTTATAATGAACCTGCTAAAAAGACCAGATAAATAAATTGATTTTGGAAAATGAGGAGCTGTCTAAAAGACAGATCTGTTTCTTGAAGCCATCACCATGTGCTCTGTCCATGTTATTCAAGGAAAATTATGTTAACAGCACCAAAAGAAAAAAAAAGTAGTTTCTTGTAAGGAAAGTTTTGTCACTGCTGACCTTGCACATGCTGCATTTTGTCTTTTCTGTAATACTTAGTGAACAGCCTGACTGTAAAACACTGGTGAATAGCTGAAAGGCCAGCCAGAGCCCCTCAGTACTGATTGATTTGAATTGGAGCAGCTCCTTTACTGAAGGTTACTGCCTGCCTTGGAATATCAATACCTGCCATAGTTGGTGCTTAATTCCAGTTTTAGCCCATCCTTTCTCAAATCCCACGATCCTTTCAGAAATGCATGCCAAAGCCTTGTGTTTTTTGACCTTCTTTTTGGGACGCAGGCAGTCCAGGGCCGCTCTGTCAGCCAGCAGGAGCGGGATTTGCGTGTCGACTTGGGATTCCGCGGGATGCCGATGACAGAGGAGCAGCGGCGCCAGTTTAGTCCAGGGCCGCGCACAACGATGTTCCGTATCCCAGAGTTTAAATGGTCTCCCATGCACCAGAGACTCCTCACAGACTTGCTTTTTGCACTAGAAACAGATGTACACGTTTGGAGGAGGTAGGTGCTTGTTTCTTTTTCTTCTCTTCATTTTTGGTTTCCCTCAATAAGGAAAAAATTGATGTGGTGTAGAGTGGGAAGGAAAAGAGGTGATGCTGAAGTAGTCTTCTGTATTTTATCTTCTCTTCTCACCCCATCCCAGCCTGTAACTGCTCTATTTCACAGGTAACAAAGTCTGTTTTCTGGAGGGGTTGTGTAACTCATACATACCTACCTAAACTGAGTTGCTCTTTTAGCTAATGTTTAGCATTAGAACCTGCTGCTTCTATTCCTTCTGCATGAGGAAGACTTGTGTGTTTACTAATGGCCATTTTCTTCAGCTGATCAATTAGAGAACTTTTCTACCTGCACACCTTATAAATAAAACCACTTTCCTGTAACATTTCCTAATTAATCACTTTATCTAGCTGACTTTGTTTTGTTTTACATGATAGGTCCTGGTCATGATTAGTCTTATTATATTTTACAACAGCAATGTGATTTTTGTATACTTTAACAGAGGTATTCAATAACTTACTATTGGAACCCTTAGGCTTAATAGACAGTATTTAGTCTATTTTCCAGGACAGAATAATTAATTTTCAGAAAACTTTACCCAAGGACTAATATATATTGAATTTGATTTCCAGTTTGGTGAACTCTTCTGTGAAGTCACTAGAAAATAGACAATTTGGATAGTTTCAGTTTGTTTGTTTTTTGCCAGATATATCAGAGGTTTTTTTCTTTGTGTTTAGTTAATGCTTGAAGATTAAAATTCAGTTTGCATATTTTCAACTGAAGCCTTTAATTTTTGTTTGCTGGCTGGCAATGATGCTTTAGGAAAAGAACATACTTACAGGCTGAGTATTCCTCAATATTTTCACATCGTGTTTTGTATTTTTGGGGAGTGACTGTTTCATGGGAAAATTTCTCACCAATTAGGAGGTGCTGAGATTTCAACTAACCTTGTTAGCATCTGTGGCTTGCAAAGCTACTGCTAATGATAAATTTAATGTTAGCTAATACTAGGTCAAGATATTACCATATTATCAAGCTTCTCCTTTAAAACACTAGCAGGTATTATCATTAGGTGTTATCAAGGGTGCTTCAAATGGCACTGGTACAGTATGGTGAACTTAGTAAATAATATCTTTCATGCTGAAGAAGCAATGTCACTGCTTTCAGCAGAGCTGTTTGTGAAGCACTGGTTGATGGGAATAAAAGGTTATGAGCCATTGTTCTCAACCAGATATCTGAAACTAATCCTCTTGTGAAAACAGATAGCAATCAGTTTGTTCATTAAACTAGTTCTGTTCAGATTTTTAGACAATTTACATGCAAAGTTTTGTAGGTCAGATTTTGCCTTTCTATCAAAGACACATTCACAGTCTGGTTGCAGAGAATAAATTTATTTAGACTTTAATTTTAACTGTTTCTTTTTAATCCATCCTTTCTTCTGTTCTTGCAGTCACTCCACAAAGTCTGTGATGGACTTTGTCAATAGCAATGAAAATATTATTTTTGTACACAACACAATACACCTAATTTCCCAGATGGTAGACAATATTATTATTGCTTGTGGAGGAATTTTACCATTGCTGTCAGCAGCCACATCCCCAACTGTAAGTACAATATTTCCACCTAGTGGTCATATTAGAAATTGTTGTTAATAATACAAACCACTTTTTGCAGCTGACTTCTCTTCTGTAGGGACTTCTGCTCACTCTCTGCTAATTCCTTCAAAAAATCGTAATTTATAATCAAAACTCTTAAGGTTTGATATGCAGAGTGTTCATAATATTTTTTATTTGAAATGCTAATTTTATTAGTGAATTAGTACTGAGAGAATAATAATATTTCATAGGTATTTAATGTTTCATTTGAAAGAGAAGACCATTAGAATCATGGTTATGAATCATAATTACTGTAACAAAATTACATGCTTTATGATTGCTAGTCACTGAAATTAATAAATCTGTTTTGCATGGCTACCATTTGTTTGCATGCCAAATGATATGCAAAGTCATCCTCTCGCTACTCTGTTTAATTCTTCCTTCAACAGGTCCTGACTGCACTTTTTAAATTTTTTCTTTACTCTTGTATTGAAATAGGCTCATTTTTTATCCACTCAGATGTTCTTAGTAAGTTCTAAGTTCTTAGGAGATCACAGCTCAGGCAGGCAGAGTAGCCTAATAAAATGGTTCATGAAAAGGGGAGATATATTTTGTAAATATTGCATTATTGTCTATAACAATTACAGTATTTGAATGTGATATCTTGTCTGTGCATATAATATTTGTAACTATTTCTTTCATACTAAATGTTTTGTCTTGAGCATCCCATAAACATCAGTTAATACTGGTCTTGAAAAGGGAGAGAAAATGAGGCTTAGAACAGATGAAGAAGCTCTTCTGAAGTCATGTGGCTAGTAGGCACTGGAGGCTACAAATGTAGTTTAGCTCAATTCTTTGTTCTACCCATTCAGCAACTGATGCTACTTTCTTACACCTCTACTATTGCTTGTAGTTCGCTAGCAAAAATCCTATTTGCATTATTTTATTTAAAATAAAATATTTTTATTTTATAAAATAATTTATGTTTATTCCAATTAAATATATTTGTGTGCATAAGTAGGTAGCTGATACAGCTTTACACACCCATTTGTTAAATCATTGTATTTTGATATTCTTCAATACCAGTGATTTTTCAAGCATTGATACAAAGACTGCATTTTCACATTTGTGTGTTATACATGCATATCTCTACTACATGGGGACTGTGTGTATTACTTAAATACTCTTTTTTGCTATCTGTTTACGATCATAAAATAAAAATAAATTGTGAAACAAATCAGTTCACTAAAAGATCAGCAGCAGGTTTCAAAATTAATTAATCCTATTCTGTCAAATTTAGAAAAAGAAAAAAAAAATTAATTTTGTCCCAGATATACAGGGTGGGTGGAGAGAAGTAATTGATGTAATCACAGATTACCTGCATTCTTGTTTTGCCATTGCCTGTCCATAAACACGACAGGAAGGTGAATTTATTCATCATTGTGACACTTATGAAGTTCCCAGCAGAAGTTTCTTCTTCCTTAGGGAAATTACTGTCCCTCAGTATTGTTCTAGATCACAGTTATGAAGGGACCAGATGGCCCATTGGGAATCAAAACACTTCTGAACGTCCATAATATGATTAATAAAAAGATGTTTTGTACTGATTCTCAGGCTTGCAATACTTTTTTATCCTTGAACTGCTGTGGAGAAAGTGGATGGACTGCTGGTCCATATTTCTTCTCAGTCTTGAAAGGGAAAATAATTCAGTGTTTATAATCAATTAGAAAAGACTTGGACTCACTCCACCTTCCATGAGCTGCCCATTAGAAAAGACAAGAAGTCTGAAAATGGAGTTTGAAAATTTAATTCACTGCATAAAAACACAGCAGGCCCTGTAGTAACACTTTTTGACAGAGTAATGGCAAGGGAAGAAAGAGTCAAGACAGTTTTTCCTCTCATTGATTCAAGGATTAAGAGTGGGTGAAAGCTGTAAAGGGACTTCTGCACATCATGTGGGCCAAAGCCCCTGTGCAGGCCTAAAGCCAATTACCTAGGATTGTGTCCAGATGGATTTAGAGTATTTCTGAGGATGGAAACTCCACCACCTTCCTGGACAACCTGTGCAGTGCTCAGTCACCCCCACAGTGAAAAAGTGTTTCAAGCTTTTTGGTTGAAACCTGCTGTGTTGTAGTTAATGACATTAATGAACGTGTTGGGTTGTATTTCCTTTTTTTTTTTCATAAGATTCACAGTCCAAATTCTGTGTTGAACCTCATTAATCCCTTCCAACATCAGCCATTCTGTGATTCTGTAATTTAAACTGGACATGGTATTAGAAGTCCAGTCAAGCAGTGCTGCTTCTCTTTGAAAAGTATTCAAATTCAGAATTTTCACACTACAGAAGCAGCCTTATTGGGTCAGCCCCAGGGCCTGTTGCACAATACAAAAGCCTGAGCAAGCATATTGATTGCTCTAATGATACTTTGCTTCAGCATTTAGGATTTTAACAGCTGGAGAGGGTGTCCAGGCTGACATGTTTAATAACTACTGAGGAATTTATCCTTCTAGATTTATCTAATCTTTATTTTGAAGCCACTTAGACTTTTAGCCTCTATAATATCCTATGGAATTGAGTCTGATGGAGTAATTCTATAACCTTTGAAGCACTTCTTGTCTTTATTTCTTTAAGCCTTCATATATGTATAAAGTCACTGTGTGCCTTATTGTTTACGCTATGAACGGAGTAGTTAATCACATCTTTATTCCTCTCCATATCATTTATGACTTTGTAGGCTTGAGTCATCTCTCCTGGTGTGCCTGTTTGAATCAACAGTCTTTGGTTTGTTTGGTTTGTCTGTCTTTTTGGAAGCTTCTGAACATTCACATCTGTGTTCTGTGGAGCTTTTCGGGCATGTCAAAACACCCATTTTGTAAATCCTCTAGAATACACATATTCCATTTATCAAAGTTTATCATTTTACTTCATATCTTCATTTTTCACTTTCATCAATGGTGGCTCTCAAATGTTCTCCTTGAAGAACTTTTGGGCCCATGTTGAAATTTTTAAGTAGTAGTTCTTACTTATTTCCTCCCAGCGGCCTCGTATTTGCGGCCTCGTATTTGCGGCCTCGTATTTGCGGCCTCGTATTTGCGGCCTCGTATTTGCGGCCTCGGACATGTATTCACATCTATTTGGTCTGAAATATATAGCAAAAATCCTATAAAGCAGACATTAAAGTTCATTCCACCCTTTTGCTTCAGGTTGGTAAACCAGGATGGAATTCAGGAAATTAGGGTAACCAGGTATGGATTTGAAGTACTTACATGTGAACTAGATTACTAGCCAATTTAGATCTACTCAGTAGAAGCAAATTAAAAAATATACAAATTGAAAAGATTCATGTGGGAAATTCCCATTTCAAAAAGACATTTTACTTTGCATAGGTAAGATTTGGAGCAAAGTGGCAATTCTTCTGATCTGGGTGGAAGATTACTCCATGGTCTCTGTAACAGGCAATCTTAATTATGGAATTTCTTCACTATTTAATTCTTGTAATTGAAATCTGCCTTTTGCAGGTTGTTTGGTTTGGTTTTTTTTTTTTTTTTTTTAAATCCAGACTAGGAGGATCTGAATAGTGCTGTGAATAGTGCCTTTAAATATTAATAGAAAAAAAGTAAATAAAAAAAAAAACATGATCTGTGAAAATAAGCCACTCACAAATCTGTGACTCAAGAGTATATGTGAAACAATTTGAAATGGAAGCAAATATTAACCAAAAATCCCACAACATTTTTGTTCGTTAGCTGTATAAATGAGTGCATTTCACTGTTGATTCTGATGTGTTGCTTTGTAAATTGGGGTTATTAGATAACTCTTCCAATATTATAGGGAGGTCATAAAATAGAAAATACTGGTGTCCTTGGTTGGGGAGGTCTTTGCCACTTGCTGAAATTATTATTACAGCTCTGAGGAATAGGTTTATAAGATGTTGTATGTGTGGAAAAAAAAGTATATCTGGGGAGTTGTAAGGGGAAAGTTTTGCAGAAGGTTGCCAGATAAAACACTTGGTGAACAAGCTAGGAATTTAAAGCAATTGTCACTTGCTACAAGGATAGAATCTGTGACAAGGACTTGAGGACATTGAGTAAAACAAATTTGAGGAGTTGACAGATGTGTGACAGTTGAGAGTAAATTTCCAGACCCCTTGCAATTACTTTCTTCTTCCACTTCTTCTATGAAGTCTGTCATTCCAATTCTTGCTTACAGTGTTTGAACAGCAGCTCTCAAACTGGGAGCTGAGAGCTGCTGGTGGTAGGTGAATGGCTGGCTGCAAAGCTCACTTAAAATTTTAAAGCAAAGCCTTATTAACTTGTGGATTCATAGGCAGGATTTTTCTGTATTTGATGTATTTGATTTGTATTTGTAATTGATGGATAATAGCCACAGGTTAGTTCTCAAAGTGCATCCAATTACAAAAGTACATTTTACATTTTAAAACTAGTTGAACATAGTATTTTCTATTCCTAAAGGGTAGTTTATTTCAGCTTGTTATTCTTGTTATATTATGCTTTTCCACTATTGAAATGACAAAATTACTGACATACTCTTAAAAAATATTTTTCTTTCTCTTTTTAAAACATAACCACTCTCCTAAGGATTAGTTCTTAACCCATTGTGATAAGAAAGTGTTTCTGCTTCAAACTAACGTGAAAAATTAACACACCTATTTAACTGTGAGCCTTGGCATTTGAAGACTAACTCAGTCCCAGAGGCTTAGTGAATCTTTATTTTTCTGTGGTTCAATACCCAGTATATTCCTTTATGTTAAAGAAATCACAGCTAGATGCAATAGACAAAATGTCAGCTTGTGGTGCTTCAAAGGAAGGAGCATTTTGAGTGAAGACCCAGTTTGCTTTTTGTGATTTATATCTCTTTTCTCAAAGCTTTTAAAATGTATTTGCCTCCTCATACAAGGATTAACTTCTTTATTGCATTTCAGTTGAATGGCTTCTTGTAAAACACTCATTTTATTTCTATATAATCAATGAAAACATTACTTTGGTTTACATTGCTTCATAAAATTACTCTGTGTGCTACATAAAAGACGTATATTGTTTTGGAAAGATCAGTGTTTACATGAACTCCATAATAATACAAGATTTACAGATTTCCTTGTGCATAGCTTTATCTTAGAAGTCTTTATTTTCAAATGTTCATGCTGAGCTGAGATTTTTTTTTTTTGCTGTTCTAACTATAAATTAAACAAATGTAAAGTTCCAAGATACTAATTTGTTTTAAATTTACACTGTATTTTTAGTTAACTTAAATAATTTTCTTTTTCTTTTATTGTTGTGGTCTGTTGTCCGTTTTGTCTGTTGCATGTCCAGGGTTCTAAGGTTAGTATTGCTGCTGTAAGTTTCATTTTTTTTCATTTTCAAAAATACCTTATTTTTGATCATTTAATATTTTTGCATTATTCTTATTATTTTATTTTCCTGTATCAAACAGTAGGAAGTGAATGGGAATATATTTTGTGTAACAATTAACTTTTCCTAATGAGTTTCCCTTGCATAACTTAATGCACTTTGAAGTGTGAGGTTTACTTTTAGCTACCAGACTGTCTGAAGCAGGTCAATCAGCTAATTTAAATTATAGCTGTAGTTGTGAACCAAAAAACTCTTGAAGGAGACTTGTTACTCCTCTTAGGTACACTGAGTAGTCATGAAATGGTGATCAGTTCACTTTTAAATAGTTTTTAAGCTCCACCTCTCAAAAACTCTGCTAATATCTGAAGGTAGTTTGATGAACAATGGAGCTCATTTTGAGTGTTATTAGAATATCAATGTGCTGTATTTAAGAAGTAGAACTAATGGTAAGTTTGGCTGGAAGAAACAGTCTTTTCTTGCATGTTTTTTTTTTTTTTTCTCTCCATCTATCTGAATTTTAGGGAGTTTTTAGAGAGTGTTTGGGTTTTGTTTTAATTCAGAGTTTGTAACAATCTTGGTAAAATACACCAAAGCATTACATCAAATTAATTTATTACATAAATTGGGGGGGAGCAGTACCTATTTTGGGAAAGTTTAAGACTATGATTGATGCAATACAGTTGAAGCTTGAGAAAAATCAACAGCCTGCAGTGACTTGGCTGCTAGCAAACCTTCTGTTATTTCAAGCAGCATGAGTTCAAAGGTCAAGTTTCTATAACCACCTAAGCTTATTTTTTTTTCCCTAGCAGAATGTTATGGCTATAGATTTTTGCAAATGTATTTTCTTTGGGTGAGTGCTTTCCAAAATGATGTTCCAGTGTGTTATAAAACACCAGCAGCTTATTTTTTTTCCAAAAGTGGGAACAGAGCACACACGAAGCAGAGGAGACCTGGCTAAAGAGAATAGGCAGGAAATTGTTCTGCAGAGAGTTGTCGTTTTGCCATTTTTCTGCTACTCTGGGGCAGATCAGACAGATGTCAGCCCTTCCCAAGTCACTCATGTAATTGACATGTTACATCCTTAAGTGAAATTAAATGAAGTGGTATCTATCATGATGGTGACACATGCCACCTTAGATCCTTCATCTTTCCATTTTTCTTTAATACTGTTTGGCAGAGTTGCACTTCTGCAATTTTGGATGTAAAAATACTGTAAAAAAAAGTGTTTTTACATAAAAAGGATATGAAAAGTACATTAAAAGTATGTTTATATTTTTAAAAAAATTAATAAAACATTATTCATTTTTACTTGAAAAGTATATTCATGAGTGAGGATACTCAATTTTTAGAAGTATGGAAATAAAGGATTTTTTTTTTTTTCCATTTCTTTTTCTTTGGAAGGAAAGAGCCTTAACAGCACAACATGTATTTTGATTTTTTTAATATATATATCTTCTTCTAAGACATTAAATAAGCAAGCCAAACAAATGTAATACTTTTTCAAGGGGACTGAACTCTGTGTTCAGAAAAGAGCTGCAATCTGAAATCTCATTGACAATTGATAGGAATCAATCATCTGTAAAAGCTTTTTAAAATAGTATTTAGGCCTATGAATGTGGGCACAGTCAAGTCCTAAGCTCCATTTTCAATTTTTACTTGACTCCAGAGTTGAGTATTTAAACAGATAGTTTGGGGTTTTTTTAATTAATATTACCATTTGCTCACTTTTCTCCGCTGTTAGACACCTGAATGCGTTTGAAATGTGACTCTGGACATCTAAATATCTGCTTGTTTTGGTTTGGTTGGTTGGTTGGGTTTTTTTTTCCCACACCACTCCTCACATTTGCTTGTTGATCTAAAGGAAAATCAAAGCTATACAGGCAGTATTTACTTGTTTTTTTCCTCTTACTTGTCAGTTTTGCTTGGCAAGGAGTATGTTGCATCTTTAAACAATGCCAGTGTGGTGTTTTACTATCTGGCCATACCTTCTTATTTATATTAGATTTCTTAACTTTATTATTTATATTAGACTTGTACTCTCTACAGCATGAAAATGTAAATAATTTTCTCTCTTCACACTGTCTTACTTCGAATTTCACTCAGAGTTTAATGGCAATAGTAAGAGATTTTGAAATAAATGTCAATGTATGCCAATAAACATGACAATTTAGATTTGTATGTGTATGTGCTGTCTTTATATTGCAGTTGTGTTCAAACTGTTTAATTCCATTATCTCCTTTTAAAGACTGAATTGGAAAATATTGAAGTGACACAAGGAATGTCAGCAGAGACAGCAGTAACTTTTCTCAGCCGTCTGATGGCAATGGTTGATGTTCTAGTATTTGCCAGTTCTCTAAATTTTAGTGAGATTGAAGCTGAAAAAAACATGTCTTCTGGAGGTCTAATGCGACAGTGCCTAAGGCTTGGTAAGTCAGCAGACACTATGTATTAAATAATTACTTACAGATCAGTGAGCTAAGGATGGATCAAATAGTGACACATGTAGGAAAGGACTTGTACCGACTATGACTGTGATGTGATAAAATCTCATTTATTATTGATTTAGTACACTTTTAAGGTTGATGCAATTTAGGTACAAGAATAAGTTAATGTGGCATGTCTGAAATTATTCTTTCCTATGTATTTCAAGATGTATGTATTTTGTGGGTTTAAAAAATAGTAAATATATTTTATATATTAAGTATTTAATATTTATATAAAGATCAATATTTATAATAATATTTAATATAAATATTTTATATATGATATAAATATGATTTATAATACTATAATTTTATATATT
>JAOEGS010014483.1:0-29921 GCA_025447755.1 Corythornis vintsioides
TGGAGCTGTGGTGCTGAGGGCCAGGGGGCAGTGGTGCCCTGGCAGTGCTGGGGGGGTTGGACTCCATGACCTGAAAGGTCTCTTCCCAACCTAAGTGGTTCTATGAATATCTGGACCAGCAGTGTGGTGATAGGGATAACAGGCCTAAACAGATAGAGTTTGGGAAGGGAATCAGAGCCATGAGGTATCTTGTGTAAAAAATCACCCAGAAAGACATTAGCAGAGAGGAAATGTCCCAAGGACTTTCCTGTTGACCTGGGTTGTCTCTAGAGTTGTGTTCTGAATTTATACAGATGTCAGCATGATAAGAATCAAGCTTCAAAGGCTCAGCATCTTGCTCCTCTGAGTCATATTTTACTGAAAAAAAAAAAAAAATCCATTTTTTTTCAGCAGCTGTGTCAATACATCAAAACAAGCCTGTTTCTCATGAGCCTAACACCTGCTAGAGGGTATTGAGAATCAAAAAGTGGAACCAGGAAACCATTAGTTCCATTTTGCAAGATGTGTGAATATCCCATCAGTACACTGCAGGAGAATGAAGACAGAATCTCGATGAGGAAATACCTTTCTCCATTCAAACATCAGAGGCTCGTGAATATTAACAGAGATTTTGGTGACAGAAAGTCACCCTTGCTCTGAAAACCATTTGAAAGCAGGTGTGGTGCTGAGGGATGTGGGTCAGTGGTGACCAGGCAGTGCTGGGTTAATGGTTGGATTTGATGATCTTAAGGGTCCTTTCCATGATCTCCACGGGTCCTAAAGTAACAGATCTGTCCTGCTTCTAACTACCAACCTCAGTGGGGATCCTGCCTCTTCCAGGCTTGATAACAACACCAAAACAAGGCAGTGGAGAGACCTTCTGCCTTCTACCATCATCAGCACCCTATGGCACAGCACCCATTTGCCTCTCTCTCAAACACCTACATCTCCAGCTGTATCTTTCTGGGACTGAGAAAGGCATTTCAGGAGCAAGTGGAATCAGATCAGCCCTTTGCAAGAAGAGGACATGACATTACTTATGTGAGGGCAAGAGGGGCCAGACTTCTTGTCAAAAGCCAGTGGGAAATAACTAATGGTCCAAAGTGCAACTTGCACTTGGAGAAGCCACTTCTTTCCCATATTTTCAGTGGCACACACACTCTCCATCTGCTTCGGCGCTGCTGGATCCTTATCTTCTGCATCAGCATCCCAACCCTTTTGTTTTTATTGCTGACAAAAGCAAAATATTTATGCAAGCAGGCTGTGGGAACTCAGCATTCTCACTGGCACGTTCTCCCAAGCCTTGTCTTCAGTCACAAATAAATAACTGCACGCTTGGCTTATCTGTGGTGTGCAGGCAACAGCTAAAAACATACAACTCTCTGGATGGAGAAGGTCAGAGCCTGGGCTGCTGATCATAGCTGACACAGTGAACTGGAGATTCTACTCCAGTAAACTTGGTGTACACACACAAACTTCAGTCCCAAATTGAAGTTGCTGTAGAAGGTGTCCAAAACAGAGTGCAAAGCAGAAAGAAAACACAACAAAAACATCAATTTAACCAGATCCCAGCTGCACATCGTTGTCCTGGGTGGTTACTGTGAAGGGAGCATTGATTAGCAGCTGGTGTTAATTGGTATAACCATATTAAATGGCATTGCTTTGGGTCAGCTGTGGTTGCAGGGCAGTTAACACAGGTTTTCTATTTTCCCTTTGCAACCTGGATTTTCAACCCCGAAGCCTGATGCTTGAATCATCTTTAAATGATTTAAATGTTTTTAATATTTTAAATGTTGTTTATTAAGTTTTCATTTCGAAAGCTCTGAAAACCTGTCTTTAGAAAATGAAAAGTCTTTCAAGCATCACCAAGCTGAATGCCAAAAAGGAAGATGGAGTAACCACCCGGGGGATCTGCCTGGATTCTTTCTTCCTCTGCTATCAGTCCATGGGCTGTGGTTCCTGACAACCTGTTACCCCCAGATTATGCTGTAATACCTTGATATTTGAGTCCTGCTGTTGCTGTGGTTGTTAAATAAGCCATGAAGAATGGTTCTTGGTTGTTTTTTTTTTCCTTTATTGCATGAGCTTATGGAACTGTCCTCAGTGAACACTTGGGGATGAAGATTGAAACCTGGAGTCTGCAAATAATCACAGATTCTGGTCTCTGTGGAGGAAATCAGATTCACTTGAATCACCTGCTCTAGAGGGAGGTGTCTCAGCCCACGGCAGGGAGTGGGAACAAAATGATCTTTAAGGTCCTTTCCAATGCAAACCCTTCCAGGATTCTGTGATGATTCTCTGATGAGGCAGTCACTTTGTTCTACACTTTTGCTTCTTGAAACAGTGATGTGGAATTGAGCACCATTGGCATGGTTTTAGTGTGTGAGGCAGAAAAAATTAACCTCCAGTGGCAGGCAGAGTAGAAATGTAGCTCAGTCTCCATTCTGATCTACCTGATCACAGAGTGTTTAGGCTTGAATAAAACACAAGCAAATATTGATTTAGCAAAAATCCTTGCACAGAGCATGCCTTAATTATTCTACAGTATAAATCAGAACTCTGAGCTTATAGAAGAAATTGTTTCCATCTGGACAATCAATATAATTGCTCTGCATCTCTCTGTCTTCTCTGCCTGATACAGGCTTCAAACACTGCAAAGAATGTTTGATGTGAAGACAAAAAGCAGATGCCAAGAGAGGAGTGGATGAGTCTAAGAAACTTATGGACTTTCACAGAATCCCAGTATGATAGATCCTGGAAGGGACCTCTGGATCCCACCTACTCCAACCCCACCCCAAGGTCACCTAGAACTCTCACAGGAATGTGTCCAGGTGAGTTTGGAACCTCTCCAGAGAGAGACTCCACAGCCTCTCTGGGCAGCCTGGGCCAGTGCTCCATCCCTCTCAAAGTTCCTCCTGATGTTTAGATGGAACTTCCTATGTTCAAGTGTCCCTCAGCACATCTCCATGGCTGTGAAACCTCTCCAGGGATAGGGACTCCACCACTGCCCTGGGAGGCTTGTCATCTGTGTGTGAATCTTCCTTCTGAAAGGCAGGATGGAGTCAAAAGGGGTTCTCCAGGGATAATATTCTGCACTGCCCTGGTTTCATCTGGGCTAGAGTGAATTTTCTCCCCAGTAGCTGGTTCAGTGTTGTGTTTGGGATTTGCTATGGGGATCATGTTGATAACACACTGATGGGTTAGCTGTTGCTAAGTAGCTCTTATCTTAAGTCAAGGGCTTTCCAGTTTCCCATGCTCTGCCAGTGAGGAGGTGCACAAGAAGTTGGGAAGGGAGCATGGCCAGCTAGCCAAAGGGATATTCCACAGCATAGGTTGTCCTGGTCAGTATAGGAACTGGGAGGAGTTGGCTGATCACTGCTTGGGGACTGGCTGGGCATCACTCAGTGGGTGCACTGTGCATCACTTGTCTTCTCTGGGTTTCATTTGCCTCTTTTATTTATCTTCCTTTTCATTATAATGATTAGTAATAATTTTATTTCAATTATTCAACTGTTCTTATCTCTACCCATGAGTTTTACTTGTTTGTTCTGATTCTCCTCCCCATCTCACCAGCACAGAGAGAAGAAAACAAGCAGATGAGATACCAGTTCTGGTCAAAACCATGTCTGGAAGCCTGAAACTTCTCCCAGCAGAAGAGGGGTTGAGATCAGAGCCTGACTGTGTAGGGCTGTCCATTTGGGAGATTGAGATAAGGGTGAGTAGTGTGAGATTTTGGGGCATAATCACATAATTTAATTATCCAGTGACCAATCTGTGGTTGGTAAAGAAGGATATTCAGCAGAAATGGAGAGGGAAGGTTGAAGGGAAGCCCAGGTGGAAGCTGGAGTCACACAAGGTGGCAGTGCAGATTGTCAGCAGGGGTTTCTGGACATTAGCAAAAGGCTAAAAATAGCCCTGTTGAATCAGATACACCAGGAGAAAATAGACACTGGTGTTGTAGCTCCATTGACTGTAGTTTTGCTTGTGTCACTCAGCTTCATGTAAACTCCATAGGATGACTTATTGGTTAATTATAAATTACTCTCATGATTACTGATCATCATTAATTGATGGTTATTTGTTTCTATCATGAACTTAACTGACTTTTCCATTGCCTTTCTTTGGATGTAATCATTTGGACCAGTCTGTGGGACCTAGAAGACCACAGATGATTTATAATATCTCTGTGTCAGTCTTCAAAGTGAATGTGGTCTGAATTCACAGCTTTGACTTGCTACTCAAAAGCAATGAGCCCTCAGCTCAGGAGACAAATCTTTTGATCCATTACCAATAAGTATGGATGGATTTTAAAGCTGAAGACCAGTTTAACAGAAAAAAATAACTTCAAATTCTGCATTCCTCCATTTCTCTTGCTGATCCAGTGCTGTTTACAAAGAGCCTTCCAAAGTTTATGACTTTGACACCTCCCTGCCGTGAGGAGTTCATGCAGTAGGAGAAAGAGGTCAGGTCATGCTCTAAGTCAAATGATAGATCTTAAACTTCTTCTCCCAGTAGTGTTGTCACAGAGCTCAGATGGTGATGGTGATGTTCATATTATGGGCTGCTTCCCACCCAGAACATGCTGAATATTCTTTTCATGCAGGTAGACAGATGCTTGTGGGAAACATTTTCAGTTCCTCACAATATTTGAGCCTGCACCATAGGCTGCACTACCTAGAATTCCTTTAAACCTTTCTTCTGGATGTACCAGGTAGTATCTGGACACAGTCTGTGGCTGTTGGAATGAGAATGGAGACAATCCCTCTTTTTTATACCTTTGAGGGTAGAGTCCAGAGTCCTTTTGTATTCTGTGGAGAGGAGCAGTGGCATTTCCAGCTGCAGATGCATCAGTTCCTCAGCTGGTAGTACTGGGATTGGAGTCCAGCTGCCCTGGGTTTAGACTTTAGACCTAAGACACCCCTGCAAGATGCTCCATCTAGATTAGGCTGCAATGAGATTGAAGCTCAGATGGGTGCAGGGGTCACACTTCCCAGCTCACAGCCATTACTCCTTCACATCTTGCAGTCTAACTGCACATGTGGTCAGACCCTCACTCAGCCACGCCAGAATTATCTAGGTTAACTTAGAAACTTTAGAAGGGAACTTTGCTATTTTTGCTGTGGTTTAAACCCAGACAATTTTTGTCAGGGCTGTGTTTGGAAGCAATTAACGTGTGGTTATGCCAGCACTTCTGAGGACATAGTAACTTCTGGTGAGGAGGAGGAGGAAGGAGTTGTGGGAAGCTCAGGAAGGATTGGTAGTGATAACCTCGTAGAGCAGCTGAGGGCAGAATAAGCAGCAGATGTGGCCACAGGCCAGGTGGTGTAAAAATACACTGTGAGACACTCAAAATCCTACACAGCACATGTTTCAGTGACCTTGGTAGTTGCAATGGTCACAATTGGAAAGCTCAGCTCCCACAGAGGTACCCAAATGAAGGGTGGCACTGAAGGAAAACTCTTCCAAGCACGACCAGCTCCTAAATATTGGAAGAGCATGAGGTGTAGTGTCACCACGATGCAACAGGAGTGATGTCTGTCAGGGGTGTGTCCCTGATGCCATCATCACATCACACCATGTGAATGGAGCAAAGAAAAGTTTCTGCTCATGGAGGCAAGGAAAGGACCTTCACTCTTTAATACACAGCTCTTGAAAGTTGGGAAACACATCCAAGAAAACTGGAAAGAATATCTAGGGGTAGGAAACCACCTTTATTTCTTCTCAGATTTGTCCCAGCTACTGAAATCAAAGCCCAAGCATGAATCCAGGGCTGTTTGCCTCAGATTCTCATTCCTGGGCTCTTAGGAGAAATCCCAAATTTGTTGAAAGGTAGATGGACAAATTGAACCAGCAGCACAAGTTGGGGGCTGGTTGAGGAGATTGTGAAACCTCCAGCATCCCCGAGAGCTTAACATGTTTATCCTCCACCTCTTGAAGTGTAACTTAACTTTGGGTTGCTCGCTCTTGATTTTACTGCCAAAATACCATAAGAATAATAATGAAGAGGCAAAACAACTTTTTTTTTTTTTTTTCTTTTTTTTTTCCTCAGATTGCTTTCTGGCAACCAGGCTGATTTGCGTAAATCTTTTTGATTCCACTTCTCTCTCTGGGTCTGGGCCACGCTTTGTGCTCAGAGAGGGGAGCTGAGGGCTGAGAATGCTTCTCCAGAAGTGTTCCTTAAACAGCAGAGGTGGAGACAGCCACAGTGCACAACAGAATGCTGAATTTATTAGCAGTGCAGGCTGCTGAAAAGGAGGCAAATACCATTTCACTGACCTCTGATGCTTTGCTTTGATGCTTAAGAGCAGAAAGAGCACTCCTGACCTCAGAGGCTCATGCACTCTTTTCCATCTGATAATAAGCTAAAATGGAAATTAATGGAGATAAAATGAGAATTAATAGGCTACTATCAGGGAATCAGGTTCAAGTGCTGTATTCCTGGAGGCACTTGCTCATTGCAGCAGGATGCAGATGTAAGCACTGTGAAGATGGATTAAACAAAAGAAGTTTGACTTCAAACACAGAGTTCCCAGTAGCAGCTGGGCTGAAACCCCCTGAGATGTTGCAACCTGGAGCTGGGGATCTACCACGATGGATGCAGGATAACCTGTGGATAAATTACCCCATCTGCTTGCCACAGTTTCAATCAGAGAATCAAGAAGGAGCAGGAATTGTCTGAAAGGAGCCATTTAGTCTTGCAAAAGTAGTCAGCAATTCCCTGTCTCTTAAAGTGCAAACATTTTTGCTGTTACCAGAGTGCCAAATATCACCTTGAAATATGTCAAGCAACCAAATTTTTTCAAAGTCTGCATATCAAAGGAAGGTGTTTAAGACCTGTTGGACTGACAACTGAGAACACTTTTTTCCTTCAAGGAAAGAAAAGAGTGGCAAAGAGCACAAAGGGTGTTCTGGGACATTTATCATCATTATTATTATTAATATTCTTCAGTTCCCTCCAGACAGGAGGGCATTCCCTTCTGCTGGCTCCAAGTCCATTTTCCAATTGCGTGTTTAATTGCTAATCTAGTGATCTCCAGGGAGTCCAGATAAGATCAGGTGAAGCTGTTAGGTTCTTATTTTACAGAAATTTCCAAATCAGGACTTCACTGCTTCATTTGACTTATGCCTAGAAGAAAATGGATATTGCCAGCCACATCACAATAACCCCTGGTGTCCCTTGTGCCTGGCTGTGTAAATGCACACGTGGGACAGGACATGAACTGCATGAACCAAAAAGGAAAAACTAAGGAGGAATATTTTCCTCCTACCTCACTCCAGAGAAGACACACCTCCCAGGCCACCCAGAGAAGCTGTGTCAGAGCTGGGTACCAGCCCCCAAGCTCCCAACTCCCCCACCCAGTGCATTTGCCTCATTTTCCCTGGTTTAGTCATTTGTGAAGGGCTCACATCAGCCTACAAAATTCTGGCAGCAGGCAGCTTAGTCATGATTTGGTAGCAAAATATTTGGACAAAGAGCTTCCAAGGAGAAAACTTTCCAGTGCAGAAACCTGCTTCATCCCTCACCACTGCTTGATGTCTCTCAATCTGAGATCACAAAGAGGTTGTGCTCTCAGCTTTTTCCATCAGAGCTCTGGTGATCAAGTCCTTCTTAATCACACTCCTCTTCTTCTGGGTAATGTCTGGGCCATGAATATTAATGGAAGAGGAGCTGCTTCTGTTTGTTCCAATGTCAGGTGGTTTCCAGAGGCCATCTCCAAGCCAGGAAACCTTCTTGGGGCCTTTCAGTACTTGAAGTGGCCTGGAAGAAAGCTAGAAGAAAGAAAGATCAGACAGAAGGAATAACTATTTTTACACTGAAGTTGGTGAGAGGTGATAGCCTGGCCCAGGTTGCCCATATTGGTGGTTGATGCTCTATCCCTGGCACCATCCCAGGGGAGGTTGGGGGGCTCTGAGCACCCTGCTCTGGGTGCAGATGGCCCTGCAGAAGTGTTGGACTAGGTGACCTTGGAAGGGACCTCTCCAAGTCCCTTCCAACCCCAACTAATCTATGATTCTATATTCCCAAGAGAAAACATGCATGGGAAGATGAGCTTCCTTGAGCTGTAGCCTCAGAAGATTTCAACCTTCCTGGTGTTTGCTGCTGCTGTTACTGCTGGAGCAGCTCTTTCCCACCACTTAACAAAGGATTGTGGGAATCTCCTCACCTTCCTCGGCATGAAATCAGATGAAATTGCTCAGGAGACATTTCTATCAAACACAGAGGCACTGATGCAATTACAGTAGGAGCATTAACCTCCAACAGCAGGGTAGCAAAGAAAACCTGCAAAGCAGCAGCATCTTGAACAGATCCATTTATTTCTTTTCCAGTAGTTGTGCACATGTACTTTCTTTCTCTTTGATTTTTTTTAGGCTATTTCTTGTAGAGGAGGTTTTCTGTCCTCAGGCATCACACACATTTCATAGAGCAGAGATGTGGTGTGCTCCTGTGGATGAAACAACCATCATCTCAGCAGTGCTGTTGGGTAAAATGAAGAGCTTCACAGGCTCAGCAACCCTCCCTGACTGACCAAGAGAACCAGAAAGCCCAAATCAACTCAGTGAAGGCAAAGTGCAGAGAATAAAATTGTCTACAATGCTTGATGAAAGGATCTGAGAGTATTCCCAGGCTTAGAGCAGCTCAGGGTTCAGCTGCATTGCACAACAGGGGCCTGGCTCTCCGGGTTTGAAATCCTGTGAAGATTTGGAGCTGGGAGCTTTTCACATCTCATTTCTGTAGCACTGTGCTGAAGCTGGAGCAGACACAGTGCTTGGCTTTGCTCTTCCCCCTTTGCTTCTCTGGGCTCCAGCTCCTGACCCATGACATTGCCCCACTCCCAAGCTCTGTGGGGAGACAAAGCAGTTTTTCCCAGGGCGTGCTTTGGTTTGGGGAATTCAGACCACCAGCCTCCAAGTTATTTATAGAAAGCAGAGGCTTAATAATTACATGAAATGATCCCTTTGGGTCATATCTGTTACCTATTTTTGACAGAAGAAGAACATGGAAAAACGATATTAACTGAAGCTAGTTAGTGCAAATGGTGATGAGGTGAAAGGGCACAGGATCCAATCACTCAGTTACCTGAAACTGGTTAAAGAGTGTCTTTGTAGTGCCCATGTGTGGCATCGTGGGACAATGAGATTGTTCTCTGACTTATTAACAGCTCAAATGGGCATGTGCAGAACTGCAGACACATGCCCATGAAGAAACTCGTAGTTTTCCAGCTAACCAGGGGAAAAAAACCACTGAAACTTCAGCCATTTATCTCCCCCAGAAAGAGAAAGATCAGACTTTTCCACCTCATTCTCAGCAGTATATTGGTAAATGCCCAGTGGAGCCCTGAAGACGGCTGCAAATGCTATCTGAGATGCTGATGTCTTCACACGACTTCAAACACCTTTGAAGTTTTCAAGTGGAAAAAGATCTCAGAAAAGATCTCCAACAGAAAAACTCTTTTGAGCATCTTCTGCTGGAAGATGGGAAGGTAACGTGAGGAAAAGTTCAAACTGTGTGTTGGGTTTTTTTTCCTCAGTGGTGCCCAGGGACAGGACAAGGGGCAGCAACTGGAACCCAGGAGGGTCCACCTGAGCAGCAGGAGAAAGTTCTTTGTTGTGAGGGTGTCAGAGCCTGTGCCAGGCTGCCCAGAGAGGTTGTGGAGTCTCCTGCTCTGGAGAGATCCTAACCCCCCTGGACACTGCCCTGCTCTGGGTGCCCCTGCTGGGGCAGGGGGGTGACACTGATGATCTCCAGAAGGCCCCTCAGCCCCCTCCACGATTCTGTGAGAGATGAGAGAGGGAAAGGGAAGAAAAACCTCATTTCTATCCCAGGTATAACATTCTTCATCCTGTCAATGCTTCAAAGAAACAATGCTGATGGGCTGGCTTCAGCTGCAACGGAGGAAACCAGTCCCATAATCAAAAGCAAGAAATGTTGTGTGGAAAATTCAGCTGTGGGTGCTCTCAGCTCCTGGACAGACCACAGGCTGGACTGGCCTTGCAAAGAGATGGATGCAGAGTGACAGCAGCACGGCCCTGCCAGGCGATCAAACAGGAGCAGTCTGTGAATTCATGTCAGCCCAGGAATGTACTTGGAAAGAGGTCTGGCCACTCAGCCCCGCTCCCATCTATTTAGAAAGGCACTCCATGGCCAGCTTTTTCTTACCCTCGTTGTTCCTTCTGTTTTCTTTTCATGTCTGAGGTGTTTATTAGGTTTGAGGGCTGGACAAACGCAGGCAGACAAGCAGCCGTCAGTCGGCAGCGGGACCGTTGAGCCAAGAGGAGGTTATTTTGGAGATCCCAGCTTTCTGTCTGTCTGTCCCCCCCTGCCTGGAGGACAGCTGTGCAGGAGCTAAACTGCACAGTCTGCTTCTAACTGGTCTCCAGGGGGGGTGGTGTGTGGGGGTTGCTTGCACAGGTGAAACACTGAGGCTTTGGTGAGCTGCAGGAGGGCTAACAGATAGCACCCCACCCTCTGACCACAAAGAAGGGCATCTGTAGGGCCAAGGTATGATGGGATGTGCTTTGCATGTTATTTCTCTCACTGGAAAGGGCTTTGGGGTATTGTTAAATTCTTAAGTGGAATTGGTGATCGTAGAATCATGGATTGCATTGGAAGGGATGCTAAAGATCACCTAGTTCCACCCACCCTGCCATAGTCAGGGACACCTCCCACTACACCAGGTGGCTCAAGGTCCCATCCAACCTGGCCTTGAATATTTCCAGGGATGGAGCATCCCCAGCTTCCCTGGGCAACCTGTTCCAGTGTCTCAGCACCCCCAGAGTGAAGAACTTCTTCCTAATTTCTAATCTGAGTCAGGTAATCTGGAGTTTTGCAGACTGAGTCCTTTGATGTACAAAGAATCAAGATGACTTCATGGTTTGTGACATGATCTCAGCTCCAGGCTGATCTTCAAACCTATCCCTGTGTTACAGAATTATAGAACTCTTTTGGTTGCAAGAAACCTTTAAAATCCTCTTTTTTTTTGTGCCTTTTTGGTGGCACTACTGACCTGCTCAATTGGTTCTGGGTTCTCTCAGCTCCTCAAAAATCTCTTCAAGACATAAATCTCTTCATACATAAAAAGTGCTAGGGATTTATAAAGAAAAATGTCCAGAAGATATCTGCTCCTCAAACCAGTTCTGCCACAAATTTCCAGTGATACAATAGATCTTATAAACAGATGTCAAGATAACAGGAGTTCTAGCCATGGACACTGCTCAGCAGAATCACAGAATCATTAAGGTTGGAAAAGACCTCTAAGACCATCAAGGCAAACTGTGCAACATTATAATGACCATTAAACCATGTATTAAAGTTCCAGTCTACAGGGTTTTTTGAACACCCCCAGGGATGGTGACCCCCCCATCTCCCCAGACAGCCTGTTCCACTGCCTCATCACTCTTTCAGTACAGAAATGTTTTCTAATCTCCAATCTAACCCTCCCCTAGCACAACTTAAGCACATTTCCTCTTGTCCTATTGCTAATTATCTGGGAGATCAGCACCCACCTCACTCCACCCTCCTGTCAGGAGCTGCCAGAGCCAGAAGGTCTCCCCTGAGCCTCCTTCTCTCCAGGCTCAAGCAGCCCAGGTCTCTCAGCTGCTCCTCATCAGACATAATCTCACCAGATTCATTGCCCTTCCCTGGACCTGTTCTAGCAGCACTTGTGTAATACCCAGGGGCATCTGAAAACCCAAACCACCTAAAATCTGGGGGATAAAAGTGAAGAGATGTGCTGAGACAGTGCACACGCTGTGTCTTTGCACAGCCTTGGGTGGGCACAGCCATGTGCAATGCAAGAAGGTGAATCTCTGAAGCAGCAGGACTGGGCTGAGGACATCTCTGTGTGGAGCTCAGGCCAGGCCAGGTAAAAAACCTTTGAATCCACCTTTATGAGCAGCCGATTTTAAGGGAGTCACTCTGCTGTGTGCAACCACAGAGCAAGGAGAAAGTTTACTCAGCCTGGAAGGGGAGGGAAGGCCCCTCACTGGCTCTGAAGAGCAGGTACTGTTCCTTCCCAGTGCTATTTCTGGAATGCTTTGGAAGCACCCTGGCTTGTGCTAAAATAGTGTACGAGCCTCGACTTACCTCATGTTGTGAGAAGAGGAGAGTGGTTTGAGGCGAGCCTGGAGAAAGGCAGCCAGGCTGTGCCAGGGCAGGAGGCACACACAGCCCTTTTGATTCCCCGAAAATTGAATAAGGAGTAAAGATCCACAAGGCTGGAGGTGGGAAAGTATGTGTGAAATTGGTGCCTCTGCTCCGGGGGGAGGTCACCTGGAGCGAGAGGTCGTGCAATGCTGAGGGGTTGCAGGAGGACCATGAGTGCCTCCTGCCATGGGGTGGGAGGTCTGGAGGGTCTGGCCATCCCACCAGAAGTCTTGCAGGAAAGAGAGGAGGCAGGGGAAGAAGTGAGGTGCAGGAACACTCATTCTGGGGGTGGGCTTGAAGGATTTTTCTTTGTGGAATCATAAACAATAGCTGATATAATTATCTCCATTTCAAGAGAGATATCCAGATATCTCGAGATATTAAAGAGAGAAATCCAGAAAGCTTTAGTCAAATAGTGAAAAAAAAAGGCATCCTTCAAAGAAATAAAAGAGCTGAGTCAGTTATTCCCCCAGAAAGTCTGACTGAAAGTCAGTGCTCAGCATTGTTCCCTGTTTCATTCACCAGCAGAGGTGTGGATAGTGTCACTGGGGACAAACCCACACACCCATCCTTGCCCCTGTATCAAGTACCATAATTTTTTGATGCTGAGGGTGGTGAGACCTGTCCCAGGCTGCCCACAGAGGTGGTTGATGCCCCATCCCTGGCACCATCCCAGGTGAGGTTGGATGGGGCTCTGAGAAACCTTCTCTAGTTGCAGATGTCCCTGCACCAACCTGTGTTGGTCTAGATGACCTTGAGAGGTCCCTTCCAACCCAAACCAGTCCATGATTCTACTCCTCCAGGAATAAACCCCATCCTTGTCTTTTTTTTTCCCCACTGCTTTGTGGGCCAGTCCTTTAGAAACAGGTCCAAAAGGTGAATTAGTGGTGAAGAGCTAATGCTCATTTTGCATCAGGAATGGAGGTGTTCAGAGTTCCTGCAGATCTCTGGCTGGTGTTTGGCATCCATCAGTTAATCACCAGGCACTAGCCCAGGACGTGACTCCTATTGTCCATAGCACTGGGAATTTATTAGCTATTGTCCCATGGCTCAGCCCTCCAGACACGCTTCACCCCTCACACATCCTGCTCCCCCTTGCTCACAAGCAGGACAGAAATTCAGCTGGAGGGCTGGGGGGAGGCAAGCAGGCTTCTGGAAAAGAAAATTAAAAAAAAGGGAAAGATGCAGCTTCAGCTGTTTGCTCAGGAATATGTGGTGATGGAGCTGAAATAAAGGTTAGTTTGGATTCAGGGGGAGCTTTACAGAACCTTCATTCACTCCTGGTGACTCGGTCGCATAAAGGGCTACTGAGCAGATAAAACTTGTAACAAATGTGAATTCCTCTCTTAATTAAATTACAGGAAATTAAAAAAAAAAAAAAAAGAAAAAAAAAAGGCACATTTCACGGGCTGGTAGGGGGAAGAAAAAGTGATATTTGTCCCCTCTAAAAGAGGTCAAGTATCCAGACTGTTTAGTCCTGGATTTCAATCTCCTTCCTCCAGACTGCACAGTGGAAACATGTAGACGCCTGTGCCTGCCTGGAGCTCAAGAGACAGGTCTGTTCTCCCAGGGACAGGAGCTGCTCTCTCTCATCAGCACGATGGGATATATTCCCCCAGTAAGTCTATGTCAGGAAGGGCTAATATATATTTGGGTAATGCACCACTGTCCTTTGCATTTCATGCATGATCCAGCACCCTGGGTTGCAGCCCAGCAGCATGGGCAGCAGATAAGGGGGGGGGATCCTGCCCCTCTGCTCCCAGGGGAGACCTCCCTGCAGGGCTGGGTCCAGCTCTGGAGACCCCAGCACATCCAGGGAGCTGCTGGAGCAGGGCCAGGGGAGCCCGAGCAATGCTGGGAGGGCTGGAACCCTCTGCTGGGATAGACTGGGGGAGCTGAGGGGGTTCAGCCTGCAGAGGAGAAACTCCAGGGAGACCTTCTGGCACCTTTCAGCACCTCAGGGGTCTGTCAGAAAGATGGGGACAGACACTGGAGCAGGGCCTGTTGGGACAGTACAAGAGGTGATGGTTTGAACTGAAAGAGGGAGATTCAGAGCAGAGAGAAGGGAGGGAATTTTGGACACTGAGGGTGGCAGAGGCTGTGCCAGGCTGCCCAGAGAGGTGGTGGCTGCCCCAGCCCTGGCACCATCCCAGGGGAGGTTGGGGGGGCTCTGAGCACCCTGCTCTGGCTGCAGATCCCTGCTCCCTGCAAGGAGGTTGTACTAGATGAGCTGGAAAGGTCCCTTCCCACCCAAACCATTCTCTGATTCCTTGAAACCATGGGCCATCCCTACCATGAGAAACCCACACTCTGAATAGGTGAGAGGAAATTCCTGAAAACCCTTACTGGAAATTGAGCTGACGTCTGGAATTCAAATGACTCAGCAAGGAAAGAAATGTAATTTCTTAAGGTCTCACTGAAAAACCATTTGAAGTTTGAAGGCACCTTCCCATCTGCAGATAACACCAGAGCCTTTTCCAGCATCACCCTGTGACTCCTGCTCTCTCACACCTATGTGCAAAGCTGGTTGTGAGAAGGGATCCTTCCCTCTCCAGATCTCACACCTAAGTTCTCCAGGGCTGGGAGGTGAGAAAAGCCTTCCCAGTGTGACCTGACCCAAACTCTGAGCTGTGCTGTGCCTCTCAGAGCAGCTCACAGCCTCCTGCTACACCCTCTGTGACCCTGCAGGCATCCTTGCAGTTGCAAACATGAGCATCCTGACCCAAACTGCATTCCTTGCTTAATCCTGAGAGCTGCCCGTGGAAAAGAGGAGATTTCTATATATAGGGCTCTGCACAGCCACTGGGTTATTCTGCCTGGGTGGAAGGGGGTCTGTTCTCTCCAGGGTGCACCACAATTTCAGCCTTGTTAATATAGATGAGGAGGGAGAGAAAGAAAGTGGGAAAAAAAAAGAAAAAAAGAAAAAAAAAGGTCTCCTTTGTAAGAAAAAACATTTGTGAAAGGGGGAAATGGTTGGTGGGGGGGTGTCAAAAACCCTAGGAGTTTATTCTGGAGCCTCCTGAGGTTAGATTTAATCATCTCCAAATACACAGTTTTGCTCTTAATACGACATTAATTTTCCCTGCAAGCTGAAAGATGCCTTGATATTCAGTGGGAAGTTGTCCTTTTCCCATGGCTGAGACCAAGGACACAGCTCATCTCTCCAAACCTATTCCAGGCTGTTTGAACAGCCAGGCAGAGCCACGACTGGGAGGATCTAATTTTGATCAGACCATAAATACAGTTGCCATGTCTGACAGGAGATGAGTGAAAAAAACCACCAAAGAGGTTTGTGCTTTGTCTGAAGAGGTGTAAAATCTTGAACTGCAAGGCTGGAGCCTCTTTAGCTACATTCCTTCTTTTCCCTTTGCCATTGACAGACTTCCAGGGCTGGTTTTCAAGCTCTCCATTCAAGTAGCATTGTTATTTTGGGATGGATCCTGCTCACATTCACCTAGTGTGGCAAAATACCAGCAGCACCACCTAAAAGGAGGTTTTCTTCTTCCAAATGTGTTATTAAATGGAGACTCGTGGCTGGATTGGCTAAGGGGGCTGATCTTCCCATGGTACCTTCATGCTGCAGGCTGCTGAACCTACGAGCTCCCTGCCAAACAACATGGATCATGGAATCATTTAGGCTGGAAAAGACCTTTCAGATCAAGTCCAGCCATTAAACCTGCACTGCCAGGGTACCACTGCCCCATGGCCCTCAGCACCACAGCTCCAGGGCTTGGAAACCCCTCCAGGGGTCATGATGATTCCATCCCAACCAAGATGTCCACTAAGGTCTGCTGAGCATCTGGCAGTTTCCATGCTATCTTTCCATTCAATTCCCTGTGCTTGGTGTTAGGGTAGGGGAATTCCCAACTTACCATGACACTCCAGTAGCTCTGCTTCATCTCCCTTGATGACACATCTTAAATTGCTTGTGAGTAGGAACCCAAACCCTGAACACAGGAGTAAACCACTCTGGCAGCCCTCTAGGCAATGTTTGGTCCAGGCAGTAGAAGGACATCATCACTTTAAATTAAAAATCAAACGCCAATGCTGTAACCCCAGTGTGAGGACCCTGGAAAAATAAAATAAATTTCAAAGGAGGTTATGTGAATTAATTTTTCAGTTTGAGGGCATTATCATTTTATATGCCTCCTGAGAATTTCTCATGGTGCTTTGTTAAGTTAAAGTGTGAGCATAGGAAAAAAAAATTCTCTTGTTAAATAATAAATAATTAATATGATAATTTTACGCCCTATATTTTTTTAAAGCGTTTTGTAGAGCTGCATGGAGAAGGAATATTTCTGCTTCACTGAATGAATTATAAATAAGCAGATAAATAAAAGAACTGTCAGAGATTAAAGAAAAACAAAAAAATCACTTGTTTCATGGGATTTCTTGGGACAGTAGGAAAGGAAACCAAACCAGAAACAACATGATCAACATTTTGGAGTTCTAGGAATCGTTCTGCTGCAAGTTGGGACTTCCAAGCCATATCTTAATCCCTGAAAATGTTGGACTGAAAATTCTGTTTTCCTTGTAGTATATAATTTTCCAGAAGTTGCAAAGGCTGAGGCTTGAGAAGAGGATTTGGTGGACCTGTTAGAGTTTGTGGCAGGGAAGTGGGCAGTGCTTCCTTTATACAAAGGCACCGAGGCCCAAACCATGACATCAGTTGGACACAGACCATCTTCTAGGGATGCCAAGGAGTTGTAGGCAACGACCTTATCTGTTCCTCACCACCAGAGGCAGATCTGCTCAGCAGCACCATAGATATCATATTTATACATATGGAAGATGCTGACCTGCCCGTGTGGGAGGTGGGTGTGATAAGCTCATAAGCTGAAGATCAGTGGCAAACCCAGCTTCTGTGCAAGCTCCTGGAGGAGGAGGTGATGGAGGCAAAGCCCTGGGGCTCCTAAATGAGGGCGAGGGAGAAACTACCCATGGAAGAGCCTTTCTTCCTCCTCCCACCACTGCCACGATGGGGGAAGCTACAGACTACTTTGAAGTGCTGTCCTTCAGGCTCTTGGCCATGGTTTGTGCTCAACCCTTCCAACAAAAGCACAGTCTCGTGGTGGCAAGAGACTTGGCTGAGGAGCAGAAGGCAGGCTTTTTTATATTAGGGGAAGGGCTGTGAACAATTTTGCCTTTATCACCACAAAAGGGACTGTAAATCCCTCAGAGTTATGGATTCTGGTCCTGCAACTTGATCTCCTGAAACCAGTCATTTAAGTTAGGAGAAGTCTTTTCATTATTATTATTATATGGTTTGTTGTTTTATTTTAGAAGAGAAAGAGAGAAAGAGAGGAGGGAGAAATTGGCTCCAACATGGCTTGAAAATAACATCTGCAGCCAAAGAGGGTTCTTTATGTGTACAGCTTTGCCTAACTCTACCCTGTAAGGATATGAAAGGACCAGAAGGCTCAGACCAGATTTCTCCATTAAGAGATGGAGCTTAGTCCATTTTTTGGCACCACATAGAAAGTCAATATTTTCTCTTTCTTCTTTCCTGGCTGGATTTGGTGGAGCAGAGGGTCTCATTCCCAGCTCCAGTTTGGGAATCAAGGCAGGTAGGCTGGCAGGCCATTCACCCTACAGAAACCATGCCCTGCAAAGTTTTGGTCCTGGCTGTTTGCAGCTCTTTCACACTCGCTTGAACTTCTTGGACTTTCAAGGGGAAAATCAGTTTTTTAGACCCCAAAATGCTTTGTTTCTCCTCCCCCAACATCTGCAACCCTCCCCACCTCATGCTACTGTTCGTTAAGAAAATGCCAATATGGTTCATTTTAGCATTTAACAGAGATGAGAGAACTGGTTCCAGATCTGTGCTTTCAGAACTGGTTTTTGTTAGAGTTGCCACGACAGGTTGGGAAAGGAGCCCAGAGTGGGTGGGTGGAGAGATCCCAGCCAAGGAGGGCTGGCTGGTTCCTGGGGAGCAGGAGCTCAAGACTTTTCAGAAGCTTGGGTTTTTCCCCTCAGCTTTGCCCTCTCTCAGCTTTTGGCTTTATTTTTAGCCCAACTCCATCTGGTGTTGGTCTCTCCACATACACCAGGCTCCCAGGAGAAGGGCCAGCCCCCAAACCACCCCCCTGCCTGGGTACAAGTGGTAAACTAGAAGATATTCCCAGCTTTCCACTGTCCCTCCTACAGCATCGTGACTGTCACCTCTTCATGCCCTGCACCTCTCAAAATATCCCATCTTATATGTCACCCAGGCTTGTCTTCCCACGCATGTCCCTGTACACTCCCACGGGTCTGCAGGATGCTGATACCTGTTTATATCATCACAGAGCTGTTGTGCTTGGCAGAGAATGCCTCCACCCTGAGCAGCCTGCTCCAGCCCTGGACAACCCTCAAGAGGGTTGAAGAAAAATTGCTCCTCAGCTCCAACCTACACCTGGTGCAACTTGAGGCCAGTTCCTCTTGTCCTGTCACTTGTTCCTTGGTCAAATTTATATTAAACTGACAAAATTGGCCAGAATGCAGGAAAATCTGGAGGCAAGATTTGATTGGATGTGACTTCTTGTCTCTGCTGTCAGTTCTACCCTAGATGGCTCTGCCCAGCAGCTCAAGGATGGAGGCATCACCCTTAGCAGCCCCTGCTCCAGGGGCACAGGCATGAGTGTTAAAACACTGGTGTTTTAAGATGTTGGCTAGGAAATTTCCTTCCTATCTGAAGTCAGATCAGAGCAAATTCATTGAGAGCATCCATATATATATATATATATATATGTATATGAGGTTAGACAGGAGAATATCCAGCTCCAGTGCATACAGAGATGGGAACAAAGTCAAACCTCAGTCCAAGCAGCCCTGAAATATGGAGGTTGTCATGTGGATATAGGTTCAGCCATGGGAAACTGTCTGGATTTTATCCTGAGATCTTTACCAGCTCCCATCCCTGGCTTCTTAAACTCTGCACGGGAAGATTTGGTGAGTCCTTTGAACCCTTTCTCAGAGTTTTTCTACATGATTTACATTTCTTCAGCTCAGACATTTTTACATTCAACCCACAAACGTTCCCCTCCCGTGGTATTTGAGGTTACTGGGCTTCAAATAGCCCTGGTTCATACCCCTAACTAGGTTCACCTATATTTGCCTTCTGTTGATGGAGTCTTCAGCTAAACCACCACATTTTCAGGCTTTTCCCACAACCATTGAATTAAAGTAGCTAACTTTGGGTTTTCTCCCCTATTTTTTTTTTTTTTTTTAATGAAGCATGATATTTTTAAGGAGTCTCAGGAATCCAGAAACTGGAACTATTGGCTAAAAAAAAAAAAAAAAAAAAAAAAAAAGAGGGAGCCTTGCAATAATAAATTGGCAGTTATGGAAAAGCAGGGCTGTGGTTTGCTATTTATACTCGTGTCTGATCTCTTTGGCTCTTGTCTGAACTAGATCATTTGAGGGGATTACTGCTTTATTTGTAATGCACCAAACATATCCTTGGTATGAAAATGAGCCTCGTACAGATGTGTTCCTTGGGTTGCATCCTGCACACACATACCTCGTAGTAAATCAGAAACAGAGGGAGGGAGCAGATTTACATGGGAGGGGAAAAAAAATGGGGTTTTTTTAGTGATTTGTTTGACTTCCTAGGATTGAACAGCCAGCTATTGTTGATATTAGCAGCTAATGCAGATGAAATATCACCAGAGCTGCTGCCAGCTTATGTTCAAGCAAGGCTGATGGGTTGGTTGTGGGGTGGGATTCTCCTCAGCTAATTTTACAGCTCTGAGTTTTAGTGAGTCGAGCTCAGGCTCAGCTCCTTTCAGTGACACAAAGCAGTCCAAAGCATGCAGCAGAAGACTCTACTTTGTTATCCTCCTGCCCTTTAGCCTTCCCCCTACCTCCATAATATTTCATTAAACTGTGATGCTTAGTTGAACCTTCCGAAGCTTTTTGTGTCTCTTGTGTGGCAGGAAGATGATCAAAGTAGAGGAAGAAAAGAGAAAAAAAAAAGATGGAAAGGCACTGAAATCTGAATTTAAGTTCTTGCCCAAAATGATGGGCATCTCTGATGGTGAACTGCTTCTCCAGAAATGATGAGGGGTTTTTCCTTATAGGTTATTTTGTGTTCTAAGTCTAGCCTGGATACAGAAAATAAAGGCATTTATAGAATCAGGAATTATATAAAGATTTGTATTGGAAGGAACCTTAAAGTTCATCCAGTTCCAACCCCCTGCCATGGGCAGAGGCACCTCCCACTAGAGCAGGGTGCTCAGAGCCCCATCCAGCCTGGATCTGAACACATCCAATGATGGAGCATCCACAGCTCCCCTGGGCACCCTGCTGCAATCTCTCACCACCCACACAGTGAAGAACACTCTCAAATCATCTTTGAAAATGTCTCATTACTCCAGAAGCTGGAAGCATTTTCCTGAGACATTTTTCACTGTTTTCATGACTAAGTCTTCTTGAGATGGCTCTGGGAGCAAATCTTTCTCCAGAGGAACCCTAGTTTTGAATAAGACAAAATATCTTGTAGAAACTTCTCCATTGTTATTACAGGGAAAAATAAATGGTGCAAATACTGTGTAGAACTCCTTAATTTTTCCTTCAATTGTGAAATATTTAATGAAATATCATTAATGCTGCTTCATTACTCCTCCTTGAATGCAGTGTTTATTGTTTAAATAAAAATCCAGGGCAGCTGCTTCTCAGTACTCACCAACAATCCTTATCTTTTCTGGATCAAAGACTCTTTGGTCTGTGTTAAAATAGTTAAAAAGACATTTCCTCTGTTTTGTGGGAAACTTCAAAAGCTTGTTTCTGTTTGGGAAGCAGAACATATTTGTTAAGGTTCGTTTCCCATCCAGTGACAAAGTTCTGAGCAGTTGCATTTGAGATCTTAAATACTTGCTTCTGTTCACATAACTGCCCCCATCAAGGGATCCACTGACTTCTCCAACTTCATGATATTTTAGGATCATATTTTAAGTTGTATCTCTTCTGGATCAATTGCACAATGATTTTTCTGCATAATGAAACAAAGATCTATTTTTCTTTCCCCCAAACATTAACCTTAATCCTATAAACTCTATATCACAGAGAATAGCAAAAGCAGGAAATATTAAATGATTCCAAAAATCAAGATTTGACCTGTCAGAATTCACAAAGCTGTGGAAAACACGTACAGTAGTTTTGTACATCCTAACATTTTAAGAGGCGAATATATTTCACTTGAATGAAGAAGGCAGCAGTGAAATATTTGGCTAAATAAAATGTAATCATCCTTTGACAGTAAGAAATGAATACTGTGAAGATGTGTGCATTCAGACCAGTCTTGTTTAAAAACTCAGTGAAGTGTGGCAGGGAAAACTAGTTGAATACAAGGAGTTTTCTATCTGTCACTAGAAAGTATGTCCCCTGTTATATTTATTGCTTTACAGCTGTTGAGCCACAGAGGACAGAATTTATCTTACCTAAATTTAGCCACGGAAATGTTAGACAGCTGGAATGTCAGCTATTTGAGGGATTAGCCCAGACAAATTTGGTGTGATGGATGCTTTAGATAAGCAAAATTTCCCTGAGATGATTCTTTATGGTAATATAGGATCTGAAGGTTCAGCCTCTTATTCAGAAGGGGCAAAGGAAAGAATTAACAGAGTATGACAGAAAGTTTCTTAGCCCTGGATTCAAATCATCTCCTGATGTAGAAAAGGAGGTTGTTTCATCACTTCAAAGGCTAAAGCACCCACCTCGTTTCCCACCCTCACTCCCAGCCAGCCAACCAGAAAATGGCCAACTTTTTGTTTTCACACTAAATCTGCCAAAGGAATGAGGGACCAAACAAACAAAACTCAGTCCCTTTTACTTGTATCAGCAGCAAAGAAATCCACTGATGGAAATCCAGAGAAGCTGGGGAACTGAAGTGATGCAAAACACTTGGTTGACATCTGTTGGAGTGAGACTGAAAGGAACAGCTTCGACTGGGAGTTTCAGCCTTGGCTAATGAAACTGCAGTGTGCATGCTGCTAATGACAGCCAATTAGCAACGACCTGTTCTCCTTTCTCCAAGGTCCTGCACCTGGGGTGGGGAAACCCCTGGGATCAACACAAGGCTGGGTATAAAGAGGTTGGGAGGAGCCCTGGGGAGAAGGAGGTAGGGGGGAGTAGGTGGAGCTGAACTCCCTGCTCTGGCACCCTGGGCTGCACCCCCAGCAGTGTGGGCAGGAGACTGGGGGGGTGTCCTGCCCCTCTGCTCCCAGGGGAGACCCCCCTGCAGGGCTGGGTCCAGCTCTGGAGTCCCCAGCAGAGCCAGGGAGCTGCTGGAGCAGGGCCAGGTGAGCCCCAGCAATGCTGGGAGGGCTGGAACTCTCTGCTGGGATAGACTGGGAGAGCTGGGGGGGGTTCAGTTCTTTCCAGGGAGACCTTGGGGCCTTTCAGTACTATCAGGTGTGATGGTTTTAATCTGAAAGAGGGACATTTGCATTGAGAATTTGAGCACTGTATCTGTTGCACTGTATTTGGTGCCTCATGGTCATATTGATGATGTCACCATCAATACTGCCTTGCCAGACAGCACCTGAAATATTGATTTTTTTAACCCTTAAATCAACACAAATTAGGCCTTCCATTGTGTTGAAGGGTGAGTATCATAAAGTTCTTAGATAAGAATATGGAAGAATATTCAATAAACAAATTTTTCTCTCTCTCTGTCCTTATGGGAACATGAATGCTTATTGCAGTATTATCTATGCTCTTTCATCCTCATAAAGTAAAAAAAAAAAAAACCCTCAACTTTTAATTAAAACATCAGTCTCATCTTCATAGATAAGAAAATGAAGTCCCCTGCTCATTAGTTCACCATGTTTACAGGAAATAGAGAGGAAATTCTTTGCTCACCCATCATAAATTCTGGGTAGCCTTAATGAAATGTAAATGTCTCTCCTCCCCACCCATTCCCTCGTGAACTTTGCAGTCAACTTGCTAACTACTGTAAATTGTCAGCACTTGAGCAGCATCTATTTTACCAGAGCAGAATTGTTGATGCCACTGATCATTTTGTGCCTACGAAGTAGCATTTGTTGCTGTTTTGTCCTCTGGGAAATGGAGAATTCAGCAGATAGCAGCTGTCAGTCATTCCTACTGCTGGTTCTGCTCCTTCCAGAGCTGCCTGGGGTTTTCCAGCACTCGTGATGGTGCAGAATGCCCCTGCTTGGTTGCAAGGGGCTCACCACCTCCTCTGAGCATGACTGATGCTGCCTGAGATGGAAATAATGTGCCTTATAAAAACTAACTGCCTTTTAAATAAACACTCCCTAGATTACAGTAGCTCCCATCAGAGGCTCATTTCCAAGAAGTGCTAAAGAAAACATTGGAGAACAAGAGAGCAGGAAACATGCTGGAAAAATTACCTTGAGATAAATACTGTTCAAGTTTATTTTTCTGCTCTATTTTAATGAGCTAAGAGCTGGGGATATTGCAGAGATGGAATTACATTGGCTAAGTGGGTTTGCATCTTACCTTGTTGTTTTTCACCTTCTAGGATTTCCTGCCATTGGATTCTGGGGAATTTATGTTATGCTAAGTGCTTTCTTGGTATGGAAAAAGGAAGGAATCCCAGCAGAGGAGTGTTTTGTAAACATGCCTTGGCTATTGGAGCAAAGTTCTGGTGAGCACACGACCTTGCTGGTTTTCTGTTGGGTGTGCAACATGCCTAGCACATCTGAAATTTTTCTGCATGCAAACGTTTGTGTTTCTCAACACTCTGGACTATTTGAGATGACAAGATGTCATGGTGAGGTCAGGGCAGCCCATTAGAGCTATCATAGACACTCTCTGCTAAACCTTCTCTCTGCCCAAAGGGGAAAAGGAGTTAAAAAAGGGAGACTTACTGGTTAGAAAAGGAAACTAGAACAGCTTTAATGAAAATAATAATAGAATGTGTAGAAATATATACAAAACCAGTATTCTTTTCTTTCTCAGAAAGAGAACCAATTGTGTTTTCTGGTCTGCCATTGACTGCTAATTTGGTTTTCCTCTCCAGTGCTCTTTGAGTCTCTCCATGAGAGATGTACTGAAGATCTCCTTTCCTCTTTGAATTACTGTCCAGCCCACTGCTTTCCATTCAGTTTTCCACACAACATCCATCCTGGTGGACAGGAGAGGTTTTGCCATGTTGGCATAAGGTGGTTTCCATGGCACCTGGTTAGCCTTAGTGATGTCTTTTTCACCTCTGGGCTCAAGAGTGGATGTGCAGAAGAGGGGACAGAATTCCATGGGGTGACACTCAAGGTTAAACAGGAAAGTGAAATTTTATTCTATAGGTCTTGGAGGATGACTTCTGAAAGGTCTTCCTACTTCTTCTGAGATTTTGCTTGACCCAAGGAAGCCAAAACAGAATTTTTATGGATTTTCTTTAACTACTAAACCTCAGATCTGTGGGTTAATGCACATAGGAAATCAATTCTGCCTGTGGTTTGGCTGAAGATGGAACCATCTAGCATTTTTTTGATCACAACTATCTATAACTTCATATTAAAAAAACAGGGACCTCTCCCAGTCAGGACCAACACGCCACATCCAGAGCTCATCTCAAGAGGCAACGAGCCTCAGGCTCTCTGCAGCTTGCAGTTGTCATACTGCAACACAGCCACCCTTGTTCCTCCTGAGCAATTCCTTTCACTCACCCAAAAAAAAAAAATTCCTATATAAGTGGGATGGTGGAGCATGCTGTTAAATGTTTATTACTGAAAATTTGAGGGAAACCACATGGATTTGCTAGACAAGACTTACAAAAACAAGTCGTAATAAAAACTTTATAGCATCTCCCCCAGCACCCTCATGTAGACTTCCTTTTTTTTTTTTTTTTTTTTTTTTTTAAATCTTTTTAATGAAACATAGGCATAAATTGATGGGCAAAATTTGCCTCGCTGGCTGCATGGCAAACATCCATCTCTGACTCTGCTCCTCTGCACCAGATGAAGACTTTTCCTGTTACCACTTGAAAAATTAACATTCAACACACCACTGAGATTTGCACTGTGAGGGGCAGAGCTGCAGGAGGAAGCTGAGAGGAACATTATGTTTCTGTCATAAATTCCTTTTATTTTACTTCACTTCTTTCTCTTCTTCACTTTGGAGATGTTTACTATGGAATGGATAGGTGAGACAATTATAAATGGCCTGATTATCTCAGCTTAATGAGCTACCCAGGGCAGACCTCAGCTGTTTATTTCAAACGAGGTGCATTGTGCAAAGGAATTCTGCTTTACATAGCAAAGCTTGGGGAACAGGCCAATACATCAATTTCCTCACCTGGCTTTTTCTTTTGGCTTCAAAGCACTGCTAATAAATCTGTAGATGAAGAACATTAATATCAATATTGTGTAGTGTTACAGGACTGCATAAATTCTCAGCTCTGTATAAGCTTGAAGCATTTACAAGATCCCATGAAAAAGGAAGAAAATCTGCAGTGTAAAAATAAGGTAGTGAAGAAATGACTAAAAAATTCCAGATCTCCATGTCCAATCATAGTCTAAATAGTCAGAGGGTTAAATTGCAACAAGAGGATTAATTCAGATTAAACCTCTGTAGTAAAACAAGTCCACCAAGACCTGTGTGATGGCTTGGGGAAGGAGACCTTCTGTGAATTAATTGGGAAGACCAAGAATTCCCCATTCCTGCAGATTTTAGGTGATGGGAATGACCAGTAGGCTCAGTCCTGTTATGGCAGAGGAGACAAATTAGATGATTTTCTGAGATGTCAACCCACTCCTTGACTTCATTTGACTCCTTTGACCTCATCTGACTTCATCAGGTCATCTGGTCCAACCCTCCTGCAGGGAGCAGGGGCATCTGCAACTAGGGCAGGGTGCTCAGAGCCCTGGCCAACCTGATCTGGGATGATTCCAGAGATGTCTTTACTACTACTCTGGGCAACCTGGGCCAGTGTCTCACCATCCTCAGCATCAAAAATTCTTTGTCTCTAGTCTAAACCTCCCTCTTTTAGTTAAAACCCATCACCTCCTGTCCCATCCCAACTCATCATCCTCACAAACACTCTGGGGGACTCTCCATGGCGATGGCTCCTTCCCATGAGGTCACCTTGGTTACTGAGCCCATCTAGGTTTCAACGTGATGCCTTCAACTCAAATCAGATCCTAAAGGATCAGATGACAGCAATTGCTCCCTCTGCATCCAAAACACTGCCTCTCAGCAGAGAACTATGTCTGGAATGCACCATCATTGTGTTACACAGGGGCACGATTTCACTGCAGGGGATACACTAAACCCCTGAAAGATGTTGGCAGATCAACAGATCATGCCAGAAGACTCTGCTCAGATTGCTTTTGGCATGGCTGCCTTGAGACAATTCTAATTCAAACCATCTGGGTTTAACTATATTTAGTGATATTTATTTGGGTTTTGATGCTTCTATTTTGTTGGTTTTGGTTTTTTTTTTTTTTCTTGCTTTTAATCCATATGGCTGTAAAGAATTTCCAAACAAGCAAGAGCAAATGTGTTGCTGATCAGCTAATGAGAACAAGAGGTGGCTAAAAGGGGCTGGCAAACCCAGCTGAAGGGCACAGTCTACCAATGAACTGGCCATAGGCAATAGGGCTGTGGAGCTTTATTTGTTGTAGGGATGTGACTGGAAACTAAAGCAGCTGGGTGGGAGGGTGGGATTAGTTCTGATTCCTAGTGGGAATCCTGGTAGACCTTGAAAGACCATCCAGCCCCAAGTCAGGAAAAATTACATCTCTACTCTTCCTGACAGCAGTTTATTTAAACTCACCTGAAAGCTTTCCATCAAGCAAAAGTGCTCTGTAAGAAAGCTTCCAGCACACAGGTTGAACCAGGGCAGGTTGAAGTTGGAGCTGAGGAACAATTTCTTCCCCTCCAGGGCTGTCCCAGGCTGCCCAGGGCAGGGGTGGAGTCCCCGTGACCCCTGGAGGGGTTTCCAAGCCCCCATGGAGCTGTGGTGCTGAGGGGCAGTGGTGCCCTGGCAGTGCTGGGGGTTGGTTGGACTCCATGAGCTGAAAGGTCTCTTCCAACCAAAGCAATTGTGTGATACAGAAATTCTTATGTATATATCTTCATAAATGCAACATTTTCTTGGCAGATTCATTGGAACACAGTGAATTATTCAATTCCTGCTATACGTGTAGGTATTTACACAGTAACCTACAGATACTCTCAGGCATGTATGTGGCAATGAAAACACCATATATATGTATATATAAATCTGTGTGTGTGTGTGTAGTTCTGCTCCAGATCAGCCAGTGTAACAAGCCAGATTGGAAGCAACTATGCTTTGATATCAGAACCTCAGAACATTCTTACAGAACCACTTTTGGGTTTTGGGAAATGCTTCCAAACTGTCAAGCATATCTCTGGTTTGGTGATATCACCAAGTATGAATCGGAGTCATTCTTTCCAGGAACTCTCTGCTTCTCTTACGTCCTTGTGGTGTGCTGCAAAACCAAGATGTGACTGGCCTGAGCTACTGGCAGATCACATGTTTCATCCCATGGTCTGGACCCAAAGGTTCACTTGTGAGCTCACTCCATTGCTTGTGAGTTTTGATCTGCTCTCAGACATCCCTTTGGGACCTTGAAAGGGTCTTCTCTCTCTTCTTTCTTTTCTCCAGAGAAGGAGACTCCACAACCTCTCTGGGCAGCCTGGGCCAGGCTCTGACACCCTCATGGTGAAGAATTTTCTCTTCCTGCTCAGATGGAACTTCCTGGGTTGCAGTTGGTGACTTACCCCAAAATTTATTTTGGCCTTTTTCTGCACAATGTCATCTTTGAAGAAACTCTTGTAACTGAAACTGAGCAGGGCCAGACTGTTATCTGGTTTATGTCCTTTTATTTATTTACATCAATGTTTGCTACAAGATCTGAGGTGCTCCCTGTGGGTATGTTTGGGTTTTTTTTGTTGTTCACTAGATAAACTTGGAGAAGGCTGGGTCTTAGTGGGAGAGTTGCACCATTTTGTGAGTCCTACACAAAAAGTGTAAGCTCAAAAGGAGCAGATATCTGTCCAAATCTTATTCCAGCTTCTCGTGTCTGTGGGTGGGAAATCTCTCTTGGCAGATCTAAAGAGCTAGAGAAAGGAGAGCAGAGTACAACACCAGAGGGGAATTTTGGAAGCACAATGGAAGTTCAGTTGGATATCAAGACCAAAAATATGTTTGGCAGACACCTTTTAATAAAAGATCTGGAGCAACAACGTGCCAGCTGCTCAGCAAAGAAATAAGAGATAAGAGGGTAAGATGATAACTAAGGCAGACCAGGAGATGTAACTAGGAATATACCCAAGGGCAAGTCCTGGGTATGAACAGCGTGGGGTTATCTTGGGATCACACTCCCTGTCCTCAGGCTGAATGGTGTCTGTGCATCACAAACTGGTCCATGGGATGAGTTGGATCTTCACATGCTTTGCATTTTCTTGACCACTAACTCGTCTGCTGGAGCTCAAATCTCTTTTCACACCTTTGTGGCTTCTTTGTCCTGGTGGAGAGTCTCCAGGGTTTCATGAGCATGGAGCAGAGCTGCCCCTCAAGTCCTTCAGCCCAGGGCATTCCTGGTGTCCTACTGCCAGTGAATATGTGACTATTGTTCCCAAGCTGCTGATTCAGATTGGGTTCCAGCCCTTCACGAGGGTGGTTGAGGCCAGAAATTCACCATGTGAAAAAGGAAGATGAGTATTTTTGGGTAGTGACATGAATGTTGCACTTGTGACATCATAAAAAAAGCACCCATGTTCTGTTTTGATTAAAACCCAGAAGAATATTCATCCTACCTGTTATAAAGACTAAAAGTTGGAAAGAATGATCACCTGGGAGTGTTCATTTGGGCAAAGAAAAGGTGGCTCCTCTCCCATCTCATGAGTGATAGTTAAATGACAAATTGCCCCCTAACTTTTCTATTAGGAACTAGATTATTTTTCAAAGAAAATAAAAATCAACACTTAAAAGAAGTAGGAGACCATGAATTCCACAAAATAGCTATTAATTAGTCTTGTTAATTGACATTTAACACTTTTTCCTGTTGATTTTTGCAGACATCTACTTTAAAAGTTTGCTGAGGCTGTAACACACAAAGCATTTCACTTCAATTCCTCCTCCCATGGTACCTAAATAGTCTCAGGATCCATTATACACTCATTTTCTACTAAATTCCACGTGGAGCAAGAGCAAGAGCACATTTCCACTGAGTTTTGTGTATCAAGTGCTGCTTCACTGCTTGGTATCTTCGGTGTTGTATTTTCTATTTAAATTAGTATCTTTTTTTTTTTCTCCTTTATTATTTTTTTTTTTTTATGAACAACAAACAGGTGTTCTCCTGATCCCAACAGTCAGAAAGTAAATGATGAATCCTGCCAGACAATCTACTATTCTGGTCCATATCCCCAGCTGGTATACATCAGCATAGTTCCCTTGAAGTGAGTGGAACTCAGTGATTTATAGCAGCTGAAGGCTTGGTCCAAAAGCAGCAGTTTGCTCTTCATTGGAGCTGATGCTCCCTATAGGCAGCAGTCTTAATATTGGTCAGTCCATTCACTCTGTGCAACTTGGGAGCAGCAGCAGTAATTGCAGAGAAAATTCTCATTTTTTACTGTTATTTCTGTCCTCCTCCACCTTTCTCCCAGCAGCTTCCCTCTCACCTGGCCCACCACATCCAGATGTATGCAGCTTCTTCCTATCCTTCCAGTGTCTTCTCCTCTTTTTTAGCCACTCAGGTGCTAAGGCATGGATGGAAAAACCAATATGCTGACAAAAAAAAAAGGAGAGAAACAGATTTCTTGGAAGTTCTCCTTCTGCTTTTCTATTCTATTTTTTTTTTTTTAATTA